>VXBJ01003933.1:92688-122510 GCA_013400055.1 Nycticryphes semicollaris
TACCGAACCTCCTCCTCGTCCTCCTTAGGGCGATTCCCGCCGTGGCACCGCTTCCCGGGGCGTCCCGGGGGGCGGCGGGAGCCGGTCCGGCCCCCGCGGGTTCCCCGAGTTCCGTGCGGCAACGAAGGGAATTTTTGTTGTTGTTATTATTATTGTTGTTATTATTTTCTAATGTAGAAAGCCCCAGGGCACTCAACCCGCCGGGGCCGCCCCCGGGTTTCTGACGCGCTTGTTTCTCACACCGAAGCGGGTGCCGCGGGCTGTCCCCGCCGCTCCCCCGCTCCCGGAAGGGCCCGAGACCTTTTGGGGGGGTTGGTTTGTTTGTTTTGCACTTTTTTGGTCAGAACCCGTCAAAGCGGCCACTGTGGGGAATCGCGCCCCGCCCGGCCGCAAATCCTCCGGGCTGCCAAGACGGTGGCGGAGGGAGCGGGGGACAAAAGGGGACAGTCACCGAAGGTGAAATATCATTACGTTTCTGCCGAGAACACACCATCGCGAATGTATTTTGTCAGGAAACCGGAATTAGAAAACACAAAACAAACAAACGAGTGGGAGGTGCGGGGGGGTGATCTCAAACAAAAACAAAATAAAACCCGCCTGTCACAGATCCGCCGGTGCCCGAGCCGCTCAGCCTCCGCCGCGTCCTTTCCAGCCGGCACTGTCGCCGCGGCTGGCTCCCGGCCCTGCCCAGCGCCCGCTGCCCCCCGCCGCGCCCGCGGGAGCCCTGCGGGACGGGGCGGACCGGGCTGCCCCCCCCCGCCCAGCCGAGCCGGGATATAAATCTTTCCCGGGATTTATACCTTTTCCGGGATTTACACAACCCCCAAACCCGCGCTCCCTTGCCCTGCGAGACAGCCCACGGCATTCCCGGAGGGGCGGCCAGGGCTGCCCGGCACCGCCGGGAGGCTTTGCAGGATGGGGCCAGGGCGATGGGGCTTAGGGGCCAGAGGCAGCAAGGCAGCCCTAAGCGCCGGGTGGGGTAACGGGGCCGCCCCCCGTTCCCCCGCTCCGGCGGGATGGGAGGGCCGGGAACCCGATGCCGCTTCTCCTCCACAGAGGACGAGCCCCAGGGCTGCCCCGGAGCCCCGTGCCGCACCAGCTCCTTGTCGCGGGTATCTGCCCGCTCCGCTCCCCTCGGGCCCAGGGCGGTCCGGTTCCCCACCGGACGGGCGCCCGACCCACCGCCCCTCCGCCTGGTTCCTCGCCCCTGCGGTGGGCGGCCCCCCCACCGCCCGCAGCCCCCTCCCAACCCTCGGCAGGGGCGGTCCTTGCCGGGGGCGGGCCGTCGGGCTTGAGGCTGTGCCGCGGCGTGGGAAAGCGCCTCAGAGAGGGTTTGCTCTGTTGGCGGCGGGGTGCTGAGCTGTGCCGGACCCCCCTCCTTGGATTTATTTATCTGTGCCCCCACCGCAGCTGTGAACTGCGTCCTGTGCCCACGATGAAACGACCGTGCGAGGAAACTACCTCAGACAGCGACATGGACGAGACAATAGACGTGGGAAGCGAGAACAACTACTCGGGGTAAGCAGGACGCCCCCGTCCCCTCCGGGGCCGCCGTCTCCGCTGGCGGGGGCTGGGATGCGCCCCGGGATGGGGCAGAGGGAGGGGGAAAGGCGTTCGCCTCGTCGGAGGTGGGGTGAGGAGGCGGTTTTGTCCCACTCCGGGTCAGCTAGCAGCTTGTTGATAGCCCCCCAGGAATTCGTCCCGTGGTCCGGCTGCCCGAGCCTCCGGATTACGCGGGGCGCTGAAGTGGCTTGTGAGCCACTGAGCTGCAGCTCATTAGCTTCGCTTAATTGGCCGTTTTCAAATCAGCGCTTCCCCACGGTAGCTCCCAAGCAGCCCGGGCGACCTCGGGGAGCCGGTGCCGGTGGGGAATGGGCTGTGAGGGGTGAGCGGGGATTGCGGGGCGGCGGCGTGTGCCTGGGACCACTCCCCCCCGGCACCGGGACGGCGCTAGGCGGCCGAGGGGGTCGTGGCGGTTATGAGACACGTGTACCGGAGCCCCGTCTCGTCCCCACCGGCGGCTAAGGGAGTATCAAAAGCTCCTGGATTTTATTTTTCTTTTTTTTTTTTTTTTCCTCGCTCGTGATGAAATAGAAGCCTCTTCGCTCTCGTGGGTGCTGTAGTTCTAAAAGCGGGCTTTGGATTCCGCTCCTGATGCGGGACCAGGCACGCAGATGCGGGCTGGGCGACTGGCTTTGCATCGGAGCATCCAATGTCTCTGGTAGCCACGGGCGGGAATGGGAAGCCCGGCGGCCGGGCGGAGGCGGGGGTAGCGCGGCTGCTACGAGCCGTGGGCAGCCGGGCTGGGCTGGGTCTGCAGCCGCTGTGCGGAAGGGAGGGCTCCGTGCACCGAGGAAACAACGGCGGAGCTGGACAAGTGACCTGTCCCCGGAAAGGGACCTTATTTCCGAACGAGTGTCCTGTCAATTCCAAATACGTGCTGGGGCGGCAGCAAAGGGGGGTGTCTCCCGCTCTCTGGCAGCACGGCGCGGTGCAAACCCCATCTTCCAGGTACTGCCGACGTGGTGAGAGGGGCTGTCCCCAAAGAGCAGTGTCCCCTTGACATACTCTTATTGTTTCACAGGCAAAGTCATGGCTCTGTCATTCGATCGAATTCCCCAACCACAACATCTCAGATTATGGCCAGAAAGAAAAGAAGAGGGGTACGTGGTGTTTAATTATTTTCCCGTGTGACAATTTACATGTGTGCTTTGATTTTACACTGCAGTGTTTCTTATAAACTTAATGTGTTTTGTTTTTTTGGGAAAAGATTATAGAGAAAAGGCGCCGTGACCGTATAAATAACAGTTTATCAGAGCTGAGGCGGCTTGTGCCAACCGCTTTTGAAAAACAAGTAAGCCCTTTTTTTCTTTCTTTTTTTTTTTTTTTTAATTCTGTACCTAATCTGGCAATGTTAGTTCTCTTGTGAAACTCATTAAAATAACATTGTATGTGTCCTGATCTGGCACAAAGCAGGCATTTCAATAAAATGCTTTCTTGTGGCAAAACTATTAGAAACATAATTCATTATAAGGCTGAAAAACATTTCCATTCTTTGGCTTGTTTTTCCCTTAAGGGTAACTGTGTTTGTGTTGCCTCTGTTCTTTCGATGAATTTCAGTAGTGGTTTTGTTAAAAACGCGCTTTACTCCATATTTAACAACAAAAAAAAAACCAAATCCAGCACAACTCCCCCAAACCTGTGTGTCAGTTAGCCTGCTGTCTAAATCTTTAGCTATAATCTAACTCACCCCTACTTTAAGAAACCTTTATTTTTTGATCTAGAATTTCAGTTGCAAATTAGTCAATCCAGTTTCCTGAAAAGGCACCAGACAGTCTGGATTATTCACCTTTTGAAACGACCCTTTAGAGGCAGGACATCAGGAGAGGGAGCAGGCCCACGACATGTCCACTGGAGAAGTTGGGGATTTGCTCAGAGTTACAGAGGGAGCACTCGGTGGGGAGGCTGGAAGGATCCAGCTAACTTTGGTTCAGCTCCTGGGTCATGAAATTACACACCAAAACCTTAGAATATGATCTGTCCTATAAAAAGGGCGTTTTGTTTTTGCCATTAAAACTAAGTTATTTATTTACTTTTCTGTATCTTGTTTTTTATTTGGGGGCTTCGATTCCATATTTAGCCTTGTTCCCGTTTTAGTGGATGTGCACAAAGATCTGTGGATGTGTGTAGTTGACACCACGCATCAATAAGAAGGAACCAACTAGAAATAAAGAACCCGACTCCCTTGTAGTAGTAAAAAAAAACCCAGAAAGTGAAATCGCAGAGCGGGGCGGCGAGGTGCTGGGTGTCAGTGGTAACTGCGCGGCAGGCACCGCGCTGCGTTAGGGCCAGTTACCACCCTGGTGTGAACAAGAGCTAAGAAGAAATTGCAAACACTGTAATCCTGGTGAGAGCATCACTTGTATCACCTGCAATAGGCTTGTAGTGACCAGTAACTGGAGCTGTGCCCCTGCGCAGGGTCTGGCAGAGGGAGTGACAGGGGTATTTTCAGCTAGATAAACAGGGGCAGGAGACAACAGTTGTTTGTCCCATTTTATTGTTTACTTCTTGAAAACCACAAACATTATAAAACAAGTCCTACAGAGCCTTTGGAAATTACCCAGCGCCACGCAGTTTTTAGCTATTAGTCACTCTCACTGAGATGGCTTGTGCTGTGTCTATGGAAAAGATGAAGTCTGAGAAAAGTACAGGATGTAGTCGCATGTAAAATGGGGAATTCTGACCAAAAATTGACACGCAGCACTGTTCGTACAAGGAGAGTGCCGAAAACAGTAAGTGGATAGAAAAAAAAAGTGAAAAGGTGCTGGGGTAAAAATGAGCACTGGCTGCATTTTGTTGGGAAAGCCCCACCGTTTTTCCGCAGCAACGCCAAGGACAAAGCTGTGGGTCCTCTTCCAGCTTCTTGACATTCAGCTCACTCAAGTTTCCAAGTTGGAGGTTCAGTTTCGCTTCTGCCTCCCGCTGTCTGTCCCCACGTCTCTGCTCTGGGAGCCCCAGCAGTGGTGGGGGCTGCAGGGGGTGTGAGCAGCCCCCCAAGCACAGGCGTCCGGGCTGCAGAGGGGCCGGTGGCAGCGAGGAGCAGCCAGTAACTGAGAGAAAACCTGGCTCCGCCGGTGGCTGAGGTGTGTGCACAGCCCTGGCTTGCACTGGTGTCAGGGGGTCATCTCTCGCACCGGAATAATTTGGGTGGTAAACTCAGTCACACGGTGTGCTCCAGATATTGAAGGGAACACTACCCTGCAGAACCATTTTATTTATAGATGAATGTATTGATGCCACCTCCTGAGTTGTATTTTGTACTTCTCCAGTGCTTTGCTGTAGTTCTGTCAGCCCACCCTCAGTATCGGGAAAGGTTTCTACTGGCAGAGGAGCTGAACTCCCGCAGAATGTTCAGCTTTGTGTCCCTGCGAGCCAGGCCTCTCGCTAACGTAAAATACTGTGGGCTCTGCAGTTGTTTTTTCAGTCGAGAATGAGAATAAAATATTCAGCAGCCAGATGACATGTTGAAATTTAACAGGCAATTAGCACGGAGGGGCTACCTCTGGGTGTGTGTCCCCAGGGGGACACCTCCTGGTAAAAGCAGAAAGGAAATGCTGCGGCGGGGTCTGCGTGGGTCGCGGGGGGCAGCCCTGTCCCGCGAGCTCTGCCCCGGGGCTGGTTGTGGGAAAGAAAGGCCAGAAAGTTTCGTGTTTCTTTTCATGAAGATGTCATCCCTGCGCTGTCTGCAGGGACAGAGCTCTGCTGAGCCTTAGTGCAGCAGAATTGTGCTGCTCCCGCTCCTATCGCCAGAGAGGAGACGGCATCAGCCCTTGGACGGAGTCTGGGGGGCAGATGCTCACAAAGGAATTAAGCCGGGAATGTCCTAATGATAGGGGAAATTGAAACCATAAGGCTGAGCTCAGTGGAAAGTATATAAATTAAAGTTTCTAGTACTTGTGAGCCTTTATTTATATGAGTGTCTTATCTCAAAGGGATCTGCCAAATTAGAAAAAGCGGAAATACTGCAAATGACAGTGGATCATCTGAAGATGCTGCAGGCAACGGGAGGGAAAGGTAAGGAGCCCGCGGTTTCTTTTCTAATATTTGAGGAAATCTGAGGAAAAAAAGAGGGGGGGGAAAGTGCTTTGAGGAGCTGCGATAGGCGTTTCCAGATTAAAGGAGTGGAAATCAATGCTAATGGCAGGATTGAACTCGTGGGAAAGAACTACGGGGACAAAAGAGGCACTTGACCCTGGGCTTGTGTTTGCTTTCATAACACTGTGGGAGTAAAGGCTTCATTCACAGGCAGCCCAGTCAGAGATTTGTTTGGGGTTTCCAAAGAGCACTGAAATCTGCACAGGGAGACAAAACAAATACACAAACACCAAACATAAACAGGAGGTTTGTGGCAACAATTGTGTAGCCCAAAATGATGCTAAACCTCATTATCCAGCAGCTAGACCCAAGGAAGTGGATGGAGGGGAGTTTTCATTATTGTTTATGTGTTTTCTTTGTTCTGGAAAGACTTCTAAATGCCGGGTTAGACCGTCTGGCTCCCCAGAACAACCCCCCAGTCCTGCTCAGTGCAGCTCCAGGTCTGTGACAGAGCCGGGATGCTCTCTGTGTTCCAGCCCCGCACAGCTCCCTCACTGGGTGCCGGGGTGACGTGGGGGCTGCCCGGGCTGACCCACTTCTCCGGCCACCGGCCCAGCGCGCCTCGCTTGCCTTGTGCAAGCTGACCCTGGCTTGTGCAAGCTGGCCCTCCTGCCGCCAGAGCCACCCACGAGGTGCTTCTGTATAGTCATGGGTTTGGAACTTATTTGCAATGACAAACTTGCCGGTCTCCCGTCCCACCTCCCGTGCCGTCCGCTGTGATTTCGGTTCAAGTGGCTGCAATGGAAACAGCCGGTTTCTCGTTGGCACGTTCTGCCGCAGAGGTAGAGGCTAGAAAAGAGGCGGCTGCTGCTCGCTCTCCTCCTCCTTTGATTGAACTCAAAAGTGTTTAGCCCGTGACTGAATCACTGCTCCTCTCTGTGCCTTGCAGCAATTACAGAACTCAGCTTACAGTCAGTGCCTCCTTAACAGCAGATGGCACGGGGAAAGCTGGGGTTCTGGTATTTGTGAAAATTAATGCTGAGCTGACAAATGTATTTTCTAGGTGTTAAGAGGCTTTTGCTGGGAGTCCATTTCAGCTTAAAGATGAAAGGGATTCTGTTGCCCTTCATATAACAGACTCACCTTGGAAAATGTGCAAAATTAAAAAAAAAAAAAAAGGTTAATTTTATACCTAAAATTGTCATTTGAAAAGCACTATTTTGCTGGTAAAGCTGCGCTGTTGAAGGTTAGGAAGCGGTGGAATGGAGGTTCTTGTGCGGTGTGAGTTGAGCTGCTCCGTGTGGGGGTGACGGTGCCGTGTGGGGTGTGTGTGGCCACAGGCAGGCTCTCGGCGAGCGCTGCCTGGCTCGGTGCATGGCCGTGGTCGCTCATCTGCTGGGGGACAGTGTGGATGTTCCTCTCGGTCCTCCCCACACAGCTCAGCTGCCTCGGCCTCACCCTCTGAAGAGCTGTAGCAGCTCCCACCTCTCTGACGGCTGCCATCTACACCGGGGTCGGGTTGGGTGGCCCTGCTGGTGGGGCAGGGGATGGAGTGCCCGGGCAGGGAGAGGTGCCCCCAGAGTCCCGTCTGTGGCCAAACAAGATGGATTTTGTTGGCTGTCCCAGGTCCCACAGTCTCTTCCTCGGTCTCCCACAGCCACCGTCCTCCCCCAGCGCCAGTGCAGGGAGAGGCGATGCCGCCTTCTGTGCCACAGTCCTTGTGGGTGGCACGTCCATATAATCCCCAATTGCTTCTCAAATACTGCGACTTAGTCTGCTCCTTCTGACCCAGATATACGAGTGATGTTGCCCCACGGATTAAGAAAGTTTAAGAAAAAGAGGTTTGCGAGTTAGTACCGGACAAAGTTTAAGCCTGTGTTTCCTACTTGCTTAATGTTCACTTTGCAACCTAAGGGACAGCTTTAAATATAACTTGTTAGGGTGTTTTTAAGGCAGATATCTGTTTTATTTGCAAGCGGAGTTATTCCCACTTTGTAACTCATCTTTCAAGCCAGAAACTTTTTTTAATCAGCAAGAAGTGAGTTCCACCATTTTTCCTATGGACAAAAGCTATTACGGCAGCAGGGCGAAATGGGCCCCGATACCCTTATGCTCCCCTGTGCCAGGGGAGCTCGTCCTCTTCTTCCTCACGCAGACACACAGGACCCCCATGATAGAGAATGCCCAGGGCTCGGAAAGCCGGGGTGGAGCCGGCCGCTGCTCACTCAGTTGTAGCTTGAAAGCTGATGGAAGTGAAAGCAGCCTCCTCGGGCGGTGGGAGCTTTCAGAAGCGGGGCTCCCCGTCCCTCCGCTCTCCAGAGCTGCCCTTGAGGGTGGCCACCTCCCAGGTGCCATGTGGGCCCTGCTGCTCCACTACCCTGGTGCAGGACAATGGCTCCTCTCCACCTGGAGCTGCTGTTTGGGGCTGGGGCCAGGGCGTTCTGCTGGCCCTGCAGGCGAGCACAGGGCAGGGATAATTTGTCTTTGGTGAGTAGGGAGCGGGCACCTTGGTGGTGTTTTCTTGCAACTTCACTGCAAATTTTGCCTGGGTGCCTGACCACCCGGGTTAATGGAGCTCCAGTGACTGAGCCAGTGTCCTGCCCGTGGAGCAGGTGGGTTCCCGGGAGAGCTGAAGGGAAAAACAGACATCCCACTCACTGCAAAAGCCGGCATGTGTGCCTGTGGGTGGCAGTGGAGGAGGAGGATGTTCTTGGGATTTGGAAAGAAACAAGAAACAGCATTTTAAAGTCTCTCTCAGAAGGAGAAAGCCAGCAAAGGGGAAACCTGGAAAATATAACTATCAAAATCAAAACATAATGGAGACTGGGAGTCCCAGCTCTTGTCTCCCCTCTGTTTTCATGTCTCTGCCACCATAGGAGACTGAGAGGGAGCCAGGATCACCAGGGCTTTGGGCTGGCTCATCACAAAGCCAGCCACGGGGACTCGGGGGAAGCTGGTGACATCCACATCCCCGGCATCTCCCCTGGTCCAGAGGGAGGGAGGCCAGGAAGCCCTGGCTGGAGCAACGGGCTCCCAGGACTCCCAGGCTGGCTGACTGCTGGCCAGAGCCGGGAGGTGGCTTTGGCTGGGCATCAGCCCTTCTGAAGCCACTGGGGGTCCTGGAGCCTCGGGCGCAGAGGCTGTCCCTGCGCCAGGCTGGCTGGCACCCGTGCAGGTACCCCGCAGGCTCCCCACAGCCCTCCCCTTGTGTCTGGGCAGCTTCCTCAAACCCCGGCGTTTCCACATGGCCCGGGGTCTCCGTGGGCCTGGCAGGGATGAAGCTGCGAGGAGATGGGGCTTGCTGAGACGAGCTCGAGCTCTTGGCCCCTCGTGCCCCCCATCTGCCAGCCCAGCCAGCTTCTTCTGGGGTCGTGCGGCCCCAGAGGAGTGGGGCAGCCTGTGCCAGAGGGGCCGTGGCAGTGGGGTGCAAAGGGGGGCAGAGCAGGCACATCTATGGCAGCCTCTATAGATGTGCCCACGTTAATTCTGCAGCCCGGGTGTGCAGCCGTAGAAGGGCTCCGTTGTAGCTGGAGAGTTGATAGAAGTGAAAGCAGCCTCCCCGGGCGGTGGGAGTTTTCAGAAAGGCTGCAGTTATTTCACGTGAGAGAGCACGGGGCCTGGTGTGGGTGTTGCTGCCAGAACCCCCTTAGTAAGGGCACTCTGTACTGACACGTTGTCGTCGTGTGCACCTAGAAATTCTCTCTGAAAGCAGGAGGAAGGCGCAACGTGCCAGTTTGGGAGTGGGTGCGTCGCTGTTCCCGCAAGGAGAGTAATTCTAAACTAAAATTGGAACATTCCAAAAACTGGAATAGGTTTTTGTAATTGATGAGCTGCAACTAAAGCACTAGATGTGGTGTTAAACCCTTTTAGAAAGGGAATATCTTTTCATGTGCATTTAATAAGACTTTTTTTTTTTTTTTCAAATGCTTTTTTGTCCCAGGCCTGTGCAGCTCCAGTTGCTGTTTGTTGAAATACCTCATGGGCCATATGACTGTCAGTCTTCCATCTCCAAATTAGCAATGGCATTGCATAAAACGTTTTCTCAGTAAAGCTTTTTATTGTGTGTGTGCAGAGTCATGACAAGATGTTTTTAGTTTGCAGTTAAATAACACCGTATGTCATATTGTCTTAATGGCTCTGTGGAGCAGAGGGGACCCCGGCAGCAGTTACAGCTGCTCTCAGCTGGAGAAGCCATCTCCAAGAGGGCGTTAGCAGGGATGAGGGACAGACAGGGCAGTACCTCAGGCTCTCTGGTGTCCAGCCGCTCTCCATAGTGGGTAATCCTCTGCTTCACGCAGATGGAGGGTCAGTGCCACGGGTGCTTGCTGAGAGCGGCCAGGAGAGGCACCACACATCTAAGTATCACCAGTACTTATGGACTTAATTCTTTTCATTTGTACATTGTCTGCAAAACCAGCGGCAGCCCGTTGCATTACAGGGACGGTCAGACAAATTGGTTACAGATCAGAGAACAAACTTTCTGTGTTGCAGGTCTCAGCTCATGACCGGGAGGTGCGGTGGCTGAGGGGCGCCAGGTCAGCTGTGCCCCCCAACACCTGCTGGGGAGACTCAATGCACCTCTTGCCCTCCCCTTGCAGGTTACTTTGACGCTCATTCCCTGGCCATGGATTTCATGAGCATCGGCTTCCGGGAGTGCCTGACGGAGGTCGCGAGGTACCTGACTTCAGTGGAAGGGCTCGACACGTCCGACCCGCTGCGCGTCAGGCTGGTGTCCCACCTCAGCACCTGCGCCTCACAGAGGGAGGCCGCCGCCATGACCTCCTCCATGGCCCACCACCACCACCACCTGCACCCTCACCACTGGGCAGCCGCCTTCCACCACCTCCCGGCCGCCTTGCTGCAGCCGAATGGACTCCACGCTGCCGAGGCCGCTCCGTGCAGACTCTCCTCGGATGTGCCCCCCACCCACGGCTCTGCCCTGCTCACCGCCACCTTTGCCCACGCTGATGCTGCCCTCCGAGTCCCCTCCGCTGGCAGCGTGGCTCCCTGCGTGCCCCCACTCTCCACCTCCCTCCTCTCCCTCTCTGCCACCGTCCACGCTGCGGCGGCGGCAGCCACGGCCGCTGCCCAGAGCTTCCCCCTCTCCTTCACTGGCACCTTCCCCATGCTCCCCCCCAGCGCCGCCGCTGCTGCCGTAGCTGCAGCCACCGCCATCACCCCTCCCTTGGCCGTGTCTGCCACCGCCAGCCCTCAGCAGGCCGGCAGCGGGGGCGGCACAAAGCCCTACCGACCCTGGGGGACTGAAGTGGGGGCCTTTTAAGTTCCCCCCTCTCCCTTCCCGGGCTGCTCCCTCCTCTCCCTCAGCACGGTCCCCTGTGCGCCCCCACATCCCAACCACCCACCCAAAGGCCAACAGGAGGTGCTGCCAGCCCACTGAGGAACGCCATGACTGTCCTCCTCCCTCCTGGTGTTGGAGAGGACATGGGGCGATACCACCATCACCACCACCTTCCTCTGTCCGGGTCTGTTCCGCTGGAGGCACCCATGGGAGGAGCAGTGGCTGCCGGCAGCAGCGCGGCCATCTCGGTGTGTAGAGGAGTCCTGGGAAACACGTAGTTGCCAGAACTGATCGCTCTCCAGCCACATGTCACTGTTTGGCCAAGAGGCGACGATGGTGCCCACTGGCTCTCCCCAGGCTGGAAAAAAGAGTTTGAGTTTCCTAAGTGCCTGACGTTGAAAAAAAAAAAAAAAAAAAAGTATATATGTGTGTCTTCTGCTAAAACGAATAACATTGCACAGATGGTATGGGAGAGAGAGGGAATCCTGCGTCCAGGACTTGCATGTCTTTCCAGAGAAGAGCATGCTCTTGAAGGGGAGAGAATTTTCTAGCCAAGAGATTGTCAAGGAAGAATGTTCCGTTTGACAGGCCTAGTTCTCACTTCCTTAGTTCACTTTCTTTGTACAGACTTGCCAAATCGTGACATCTAGCATAGCATTGGTAAAAGTGATTATCTTAACAGCGCTGGGATTAATGAAGGTTTCAGCG
This sequence comes from Nycticryphes semicollaris, assembly GCA_013400055.1. NCBI lineage: Eukaryota > Metazoa > Chordata > Aves > Charadriiformes > Rostratulidae > Nycticryphes > Nycticryphes semicollaris. Next base: position 104,291 of record VXBJ01003933.1, read on the forward strand.
CTGCCTGGGAGCCTCCAGGCACCCTGGTTTATGGCTTAAATATGGTGCTAGCGTGTGTCTGCACAAACAGTGAGCTTGTCACGCACCCAGGAGTAACCACCTACTTAAAGTGTGCACACTCGGATACGGTTGATTCACACCAATACAAGAGACTCGTTATTGCGAGAGTTCAAATTAACTTATTTAGCTGTATTTGGACATTTACTTTTAGCCGATTCTGTGTGAGATCCCTCTTCTTCTCACTTATCACCTACAGGGAGAATGATCGCTCTGGGTATGAATGAAGTTATGGTAGGGACAATTTTAAAATTGGCTATTAACACGCCAACATTGTAATGTGGGTTTGATTCCAAACCAAAATGAATGTATTAAAGGGTATGTCAGTAAATTATTTTGTCAATACCCAGACAACTAGTGCTGCAGGAAATGGTTTGCTTTCATTTTTTTATTACAGTGACTTAAAATAACCTAAGTATTTTAATACATCCAGTCAAGAACTAGAGATTTTATGTAAAAAAAATAAAAAATAAAACACAGCATGTATTATTATGCACTTGATTTCTCTGCTGTGTGGAGAAAGCAATAAGCATTGAGAATGTTAAACATTATGCAAAATATACTTTAAAATATTTGTTTTAAAAATACTGTACCTAGTCGGTCCTTTATGCATTACTTTGTTAACCTTTTTTCTATGCAAGAGTCTTTACATATCACTAATTAAACGAAGTCCTTTTTGACTGCCTTTTATGGGTGATTTGTTGCGGTTTCTGCTCGCTCCTGAAGAACGCTGGTGGAGGCAAAGTTGGGTTCTGCTGCTTCGCCCTCTCCTGCTCCCCCACTCTCCCGGGAGCCCGTTCCCCAGCCTGTGCTGGGAGCAGGTGGCGAGAGGCGGTGGAAAAGCAGTGCTGGTTTTGGGGCTTGTGAGCTGGTTCTGCTTTGGTAGTTCATAAAGCGATACAAACCCATCTATCTGACCCAGAGAGCTCCGAAGGTTGTCAGGATTTTTGGGTTCAGCTTCTCCTTCAGATCCCGTGCTTAGAAGAGGAAAAATTTAACCTAGTGACAAGATTAAATGCCTGGATTGAGTAGGGTAGTTTTTACCCCTGGTTCTGGCCACCTAATTTACCAGTTCCCACCAAGGCAAGGGTTTGCTGTTGTTTCATCCGAGACCTGCAGAGCCCTTCTGTAGAAGACACGCAGAGCTGTGTCCGTAAGGATGAGCACAGGCTCACATGTCCAGAAGGCACGAGGAGATTATTGTGCGCAAGTATCAGCCGATGAGACTGAGGCGCAGGACTGGGGTGACCACCCTTCGGACAGACAGAGGCCTCATCCCTGGCCAAAATGCAGCCCCCGCTCAGTGGCTGCTCTCCTCATCCCTTTTTCCCACACATGAAACACGTCACCTGTCCCTGGCGAGGAGAGACAGTGTTTTACCCACACACCATGCTGTCCCCTGGAGAAAATGGACGGAAGAGGGGGACGGTGGCTCTCTGCCCCTCCGCTGTACATCATGCTCCCTCTTCTCTCAGGGTTTGTGCCTGGGCAGCAAATAGATGTTTTTTGTTTCAGGACACAAGTGCTGCGCTGCTGTACCACGATCAGGTACCATTCACCTTCTGTATGAGCAGGTTCTGGAATAAGGATTACATGAGTGAACTGCCAAGTAGATAAAAAGGGGCTTTATTCACGTAAAAAGAGCAGGTTGCAACCCCACTTGACTTAAAGCTGTTAATAGTTAACCTGCCCTCTGAGAGCCTGATAGGAGGTCTCCAATGCATCATACCCAGTGAAAAGTGGGCAGCTGCTGACCTGGTTCCACCAAAGGGCTTCAGTCAAATTGATCTGCCCCAAACGCTACCATTTGTTGCCCCAAACACAACATTTTGCCTCATTCTAAAAAAAAAGGGGAGTTTGAAAAAGTATTTCTAAGCTCCCAATTGGATGAAAGCGTAGTTATTGTGGCATCCTGAAACACCAGCACCAGGAATGGATTGGTGCAGCCCCTGTCTTTGGGCTTATGCAATTTTCACTGTCACCAAACAGGCCCAGTTCATGGATGCCAAGTTGCTGATGTCTCCTCTGCTTTCTTGGGCGGTGTTTTATTTTGTTGTGTTGTGGTTCGGTTCTTTAACGTGGATCGCCTGAAGGGACCAGCACTTGAGGCGGGAGCTCAGCCTTCGTGCCTGTTCAATCTGAGCTTCTGTGGGGAGTGTTACCTCTGAGACAGCCGGGGAAGGTTTCCCAAGTGAGAAGCAGCGTATTTCAGATGCGCTGTTGGAAAGACATCAGAGGGCAGCAGCATCTGATGTCTCTGTGGTAGCTGTGCTGACAGGTCAGAGCTGAAGGAGCCTGCGTGGTTTTCAAAGCAGAGCAAGGGAAAGCTGTTTCCTTGGCATAACTGTGATCCAAAAGGTAAGACTCATGGCTGTGCAGGTGACCTTAATTCACCTTTTTCTGTCTTTATCTACGTTCTGTGAGGAACTCCTCACCTGGAGGAGGAAGAAAGTTTGTCGTTTGTGTAAGTTAGGACGAGATGACAGCGCACGGCGCAGGAAAGCAGATGCGGCTGTTTGCTCAGCAGCTGGCAGCCGGCTTCCTCTAGCTTTCCAACGGGTGGGTTTGCAACCTTAAATTCCAGTTTTCAAGAGAATCAAAGGAGGTTGTGCAATTTCCTAGAATGCTTTCTTCAGCGGAAAAAGCTGAAAGCCAGCCCTGTCAGTCAGCTTTAGCAGCCCTCAGCAGCACCAATGGAAAGCTGCGGGAAAATGAAAGTCCAGCTGCGGGACTGTGACACAGCACTGAGGGACCGTCACCGCCCCAGCGAGGCGATGGCAACTGAGAGGTGGCACTGCCCACCACCCCTTCCCTTTGCTTGCCAGGGGAGGAAACCCCGAATGAGGGAGGTATTGCCCCAGAAGAAAAACCCTCCACGGTGGCCAAGGGCTGAATGCAGAGATTCAGAGCAGAATAATCGTGTCCTGTGGGTGCATCTGCCCGAGGAACTGCCAGGAGCTGCCAGGGCAGGTTGCTCCCTCCTCAGTGTGAGCCTCCAAAATGCTTGTTTGCAGCTACTCTGAAAGATGATACCTCAGTCATGTTGTCATGGGATAAAGAAAGGGCATTTACCCAAGCCTGGGACATAGATACTGGCAAATGGCTACTGTAAATGAGAAATTTCTTCTTCATAACAGAAAAGGTCACAAACGTCTTTCCATCACAAGATACTACACCAGACAATCCTACTGAAGTGGACTGTCATCTCATCAGTCATCTGCTGCTCCAGGCACAGACAGCCTGGGAGCGCACGACTGAGGTCCAGCCTCAAGAAAAGACGAAGACATTGGTCCAGCTTTATTTGTGAGGTTCATGTGCCCAGCTTCATCTGCCTGTGGCTGCAGCCTGAACCTCACCCTCATTTTACTGGAATTGTCACTTGCGCCCTGTTCTGCTTCACCATTTCACCCAGCAAAGACTTGTGCCTTGGAAGACAATGTGTAAAGGTGTGCAAAGGGATGGATGACACCTCACCCTGGTCAGAAATGGTAAGCAGGGGGATACAGGCAGGAGCCTGGGGTCTCAACCTGAAGGTAAACCCAAGCTTTCCTCATTTACAGATGAAAGAAAAATTTGACAGGTAATTATCTGAAAAGTGGTGGTTTGGTGTGGGATTTGTTTGCTGCTTTGGGGTTTTTTTTTTGCCTCTAGTAATAGCTACTATGGGAAGTTGTGAAGTGCTATTAATGTGTAAATGCAGTCACTTGGTCAGCATTCAGTTGCCTAAATATTTGCCAGTTCCAAGCTGGGCTGCAGCTCCCCTGGGGAAGGTGCGGGTGTCCCCTGTGTCACCTCTGCCAGCCCCGTGCCAGCGCCTGGAAACCCGAGGTCACTGAGGTGGCACTAAATGCGTATGGCCAGGCAACTGGGTTTCTCCTCCTCTGTCTTGTATCGTCTGTGGAGAGACAGGATTTGAAGCTTAAGGATCCTTTCACAGGTGATTTAATTTTTTTTTCTTCAAAGAATCAGCTTCTTTCTCACCTGAAGAAATCACAGAATGGTATCAGCATCACTGGATGATAATATGTTCTTGTCACCTCTTGATCCTGTAAAACTAAGAGCAGTTCACTGCTCACTCAACACAGACTTCAGAACTTCTCTTAGTGGTCAGGCTGCAGCAGGGGTGATTATAGACTACATCAATATAATTTCTTTTTTTTCTGCATTTGTGGAGGCAGTGGAAAGCTGGGACATTAATTATCTGGTACCCTAGAAATTAAAAAATCAGAAGCAAAAGGAAATGAATATGGGAAATAGAAGGAACCATGTCTCATTGAATTACCTTCACGGTCTGGAGGGGCTTGTTTTACAGCTACTGATACAGCATTTGGTCAAAGCTAAATGTTGTAGGTCTGAACCCTGCTACTGCTTATTTCACAGCAAAATCCTTCTAAGGTGTTGGCTTACTTTTGCTTTCCACACAGCCTGTATTCAGCATTTTTCCTTTCTACAAAGGAAAGTCTTCAGGATGAAAAAAATACCTCGATGCAGCATTGAAATTGTGATTGCTACCGCCTGACAGCAGGGAAATGTCCGACTGCCCATGTCTTCTCGTGGGTCAGAGTGCAATGCCTCCTCCTACGGAATGGCACAACCGCCCCTGGAGACGGTACCTCCTGGAAGATGTAAAGATGTTTTACCTGCATCCAGAACAGTGTCCTGTATGACTGTGTGGTAGGGGAAAATCTAATAAATTAGGGCAAGTAATCCATAAACCTGAGGAGACCAAATCATGATTACTTAAAGGCCTGCACTATTTCCCCCCCACCCTGGTTTTCATTTAACTCTGAGTGCTCTATTCTTTCCCATGTACCAGAGAGCCAAGTGACTTTGTTTTTCTTTAGGAGAAGAACTCTCCTTCGGGGAGTTTAAAACAGTGTTGTGCATTTGAGGTATTTTGCAAGTAGTTTATCCCAATGAGGTCTGTTGTGTGGGGATTTCTCAAATAATTTTCAATTACACTTCCCAGCACAACTCTTGTGTTTAATATACAAGCCTTACAATAAATAACAGTTTCTCTCCCCACCCCCTCTCCCTCCGCTGCTTTCTCAATGTGTTTTGGTGGAGAAGGGAGTTTATTTTGGTTGGGTGTAGTTGGGTTTGTTTTCCCGCAGAGGCTCTGAGGTGGCAGGGGGAGCGGTGGGGGGTTCCCCAGTTCCTGCCCTCCCCTTTGTCCCCTTCCCCTCCCCGCCTGCTTCTGGGACCCCTCCTGCGGGGCAGCCCCATCCCTGCTCTCCCCACAGAAAGGGTGGCAGCCCCAGCAAGAGGCTGTCCCGGGTTGGGTTCTCTCGCCCTGTGCTTTCCATTTCCTCCATGGCAAAGGCTGAAGGGTGCATTTTTTGGTAATCCCCTCTGGTCTCCAGCGGTCACCTGCCACCCCATCGCCGTCTGCTCCCTCCCTGTCCTCCCTGGCACCACGGGGCTGATGCCTGCCCAGCAGCAGAGACTTTGTCCCTGCAATTTATTGGATAAAAACGCTACAAACAGGACTCTCAAACCAAACCAAATAAAAACGCTCCTGGATTCTGGTGGAAACTGACCTTCGTGTGTGCCCTGTCCTCCTGCAAGGCCTGCTAAACCCACAAGAAAGATTCCCATTAGTAAATCACTATTGGATCATTAAACCTTTTTAAGGCAGTATGTGCCTTACTGAGAGAATGAGGATTACGACACAGCGGTGGCTGCTGCCCACTCACAATCATGGGAACCGACCTCGGCAATAAATCCATGAATTATCTGGCTCACTTTGACCGGTTCTCACGCCAGAGCAGCTCCTTTGATGTGACCGTCAAAACGCAAGGATGCCCTATAGCAGTAGCCACCAACAAAACAATAGAGAAGTGGTAATTCAATGCCTGCCCGTATGCCCAGCTTGTGCAGTGGGGTATTTCTGTGCCTGTGGTTGAAACTGGAGGCAAAAAAAAGAGAAACAGAGGCTTTTTTTCCTGCGTATTACCCTTTAAGGGAAGAAATGCTGGGCATGTTAGAGAGATATTTTTTGGCTACCATTGATATGCATGACTTTCAGCTAAGGGAGTGCTCCCTGATGCTTTTCAAAATCAGTCAGGTCGTTCAGAAACAACATGCACTTAAGGCCTGACGCTACAGAGGGACTAAGGACATTAGACATACTCAGAGGAACTATCCCACTTCAGTGAGACTATTCCTATAAATAGAGTTATCTGTGTTTCAAGCCCCTGCAGGAGCGCAGCTTCAGAGGATGCATTCTCATTTCTCTGATTTGTAAACGTGTCAAGCTCCTTTTGAACATCACAAACACGACATCTCCTGACTGTGCTCCTTGTCTGCCCACCTGTAAAGTGGGAATAGTCTAATTCAGTTGCTTGTCCTTGTTCTTGTCTAATTAATCCTCAAATTACCAGGAAAAGATTGTCTCCCAACTCACGTTCTTCTGGTGAGCACCCCTAACTAGAGTCCATGGCCCTGGCCATCAGCCTCCAATTAACAGGAGACAGTAGCTGTCCTGGGGCATGACATGGAAGAAAAACCCCCTTCGAATTGTATGACCAGAGGAGAAGCAGAATTTATTAAATTACTTTCAACCATTCGTTTTTTCACTCTTAGAGCAGGATGAGCAAACTGCAACAGAGAGTTGGTATAAAAAAATGTAAGATACCTGATTTTCAGGAGAGCTGGAGTGCCTGCAAGTACCCCAGCAGGAGGGGAAGGAGTAAGCTGGGGGGCCGTGCTGCTGGGTGTTGTGCCGATCTGTGCCAGGAGCCACTGCCCTGTGTGGGGTGAGGCGACTCGTGCTTCGCTCTGCTCCAGCCCTGCCGAGGGGAGGTGGGTGCGGAGGGAGCAGGGACACCCCCTGGGCTACAGCAAGATGCTCCACTTCAACTGACCCCAGGCCAGAGTCCAAACAAACCCGGAGCTGAGACTTTCTACCCAGTTGGGGTAGAGAAGGGACAAACTGCAGACTGTACACCACAAAACTTCATCCTGATGGGATGAGGGAGGCGGTCTCTTGTCTGAGGAGAGGGGATGACCATTCCCGTTGCATTGATTTTGTGGGATCTCCAGTGCGGAACGGCAGCGTGCACAGCGTGTAGGGCCAGCAGAGCTGGGGTTCATGCCAGAGCAGACCCTGCGGGGGCTGTGGGGCTGCGGTGGGTGCCCGGCAGCGGGGCTGCAGAAGGGTCCCTGCTGCGGCCACACTCCACCGGCCACCCTGGCATGGCCAGGGTCAGCGCTGCTCCCTCTCCCAGGCAGCGGGCAGCAGCACGGCCCCAGCCTGTGCTCTAGCAGCAATTTATAGCCTCTTATTATTTCCCTGCTTCTGGGGGAAGCTGGTACCTCCCAGCTCCGCTTTCCTGCCAGCAAGACAAAGATTAGGCACAGCATAATGACATTGTCAATGCCGTTTACTAAAATGTGATTAATCGAAAGAGCACGTGGGAAACAAAGCATGGAAAAGCAGAAGGTAATGATTGACTGTAGCCACAAGGCAGTAATAAAAGAGGTCTAGAAAGCAGATTTTCAATGCGTAAGTGAAAAAGTTCAGGCATTTGAAAGGATCAGAGCTTTCATAATTTCATGATCAGAGCGCTCCATAATAGGACATGGCAACTGCTGCTGTAAAAGGACTCTTCAGAAGATGGTCCTTGGATAGTCTTGTCTAGGTCTGTGTGTGGTAACTGAATCTGCACTGAACTTTTGTTACCATCACCTTAAATAAAATACCTCAGTTTGGATAAAATCATTTCTCTTTAAATATAATTCAGAGTAAATTTTCTGGCTGTAGTTTTGAAGGGACAGTCCCTTGCAGGATCTGAAATAAGGCTGTTATATTATTTTAGTTTATCTTACTGTCCAGGAGGTGCTGCATATCAAATCTGTACCTAGGAAAGAGATTTACAGTGATGGTTTAAGGCAGCAGTATTTTACAGAAAAGATCTCAGGGAGAGATAATAAGAAGGGGGGGGGAAATGTCTGAAAGTTGTTTTGTTTTGTTTTTTTTTCCCCTTCCATCTCCAGAAGCCTGATAAACCCTTTGCCTTGCCTGTGTCCTTGGGCTACCATGGTGACCACTGCGCTCCTGTCGGGCACAGACTGCTCCCGTGCTCCACCAGCCTCCTGAACCAGTGCGAAGGCACAAACCCAGGCCCTCCCCATCTCCCCGGGCAGGGGTCAAGAGGAAACGGCCTCAAGTTGCATCAGGGGAGGTTCATATTGGATATCAGAAACAATTTCTACCCTGAAAGGGTTGTGAAGCCTTGGAATGGGCTGCCCAGGGCAGGGGTTGAGGCACCATCCCTGGAGGGATTTAAAAGCTGGGTTGACACAGTGCTGAGAGACATGGGTTAGTGATGGGTTGTTGTTTTCTATCAGAGTTAGATTGATGGTTGGACTAGATGATCTTAAAGGTCTCTTCCAACCCAGACCGTTCTATGATCCCGTGATTAAACCCCAAGCCCTGCGCAGGGAGCTGGCTGGAGGCGGGGGCTGCGGGGACACAGACGGGACCGAGCTGCCACCTCGTGGCACCTTCAAACCCTGCTTTTATCAGTAATCGCAGGCTCCTCGCCCTGCGGAGGAGAGCATGAAGTTGTACTTGCTTATGCCCACAAAAATATAAGGGAATGAAAAACAAACAAACAAAAAAAAAAAGAGGATAAGCGGCTCCCAGAATGTCCTGGGAACAGAATAAATCCAATGACTGGATGACTGACTGCACGTCCTTCAGGTAGAAGTGGAATACGAGAGCAAGTACAAAATACACCTCTTGTAAATCATGCAGAATTTTCACTCACAGGCAAGACATTTGATATAAGATTATAAGATTGGCAAAAACTTAAGAAGCAGAATTAATGTAGGGTTATATCCTAAAGGAGGTAGCCAGAAAGAAAAGTTAATGCCAGAGGTGAAAGTTCAAGTTTTGATGTGAAAGCCCCTCTTCCCAAGTTTTCTAATAAATTATAAAACGTAAGAGTCAAGAGTCATAATGAAAAACTCAGCTGCTGGTTTAAATGGATCTGTAGTTAAGGTTTTGTCTTTCTTACCTTATTTCTGCTGCAGTGCATTCCCCTCAACCTCTGCTGTGGAGGAGGAAGAAACGTGAAAGTGAAAATATTTGTCATCCTGCATCTCAGATCGTGTCACAGTTAGAAGCAAATTCAGCTACACTTTGAGAATGTCACACTTCAAATAGTAATCACCATCTTCATGTTATATCTGTTGGAAACGCCTGTGCAGCCCCACGCCAGGTGGCTTTTGTGATGAGTATTTGATTGCACTGCCAGCACTCTGCAAAATAGCTCACCTTTTCTGGGGCTTCAGCATGCCAATGTCATCATTTACTTAGGATTTAAAACAAAAATATCAACAAAGGATCTAGGAAAGATGCTTCTTTCATCTGGTAAAAACAGGTAATCTGCTACTTCTCTCCATCCTGACAATCTAAGGGCAGGAAACAGGGGGTCAGAAACTGCTGTAGCTCTTCAACCCACGCTGAAGATGACACTTATCCAGGGAGTCTTTCCGCCCCAGACCAGGACACCTTAATCACACTGGGACCAGAAGTGGTGGGACACCAGCAAGAGGATGCTGGGTAGATGCTTGTGCTCTGCGCCAGGGCAAGTTTCAAATCTGGCATTGGACTGAAAAGGGCTGGGGAAGGCCATTAGGCCTTCAGAGACTATGCTTCCATTCCTAGCACAAGACTGGAAACTGCTCCTTCTTTGTGTGCAAGAGCGATTCTGGTGATTTTTCCCAGGTTTCTAAAATCTTACAAATGATTCTCCTTTCTCAGGTGACTCTAAAGCTGGACTCATGGTGCTAAGAGGGTACAAACATACCATGACAAAATGAGTAAAAAACAAAGAAAATGCTTCTTTTGTTCCCGTTCTGTAAAACCATATATATATATATACCTTTTCTGGGGAGCTAGTCAACATCTGAAGTTCACTTTAGCTGTTTCTAAAATGACCCACCATTTCCTGAAGTAGAAAACAGTAACTTCTTCCACCCCTTGGGAAGGCATTTCACTGAGCCCCCAGAGAGAGGGGGGAATCTGGGTGCCCTGCACAGCTGTCTCGGTGCAACTCGTGTAAACTGACAAATACAGGGGAAAGTCCAAGACAAACCAATAAAACTCAGCCTTCCAGGATGGTAGGAGACCCCTGAGCTATTCCCCCTTGGTGAGGTGCTTGCCCAGCCCGCTCTTGACAACCTCCATCCACAGAAGTGCAGCAATTCCCTAGTACATCCTTTGGTCCTGGTGCTTAGCTGTTACTGAGTGCCTTTTCTAAACACCTAAGGGAGATGGCAGCCCTTTGCTGAAAGTTTGCAGAAAGTTTGTTTTCCACCTTAAAGCAAAGGTGATCCCATCCCTTTGCACTCCCTTGAAGGTTCTGTGTCATTAAAAGACATAGTGGAGGGACCTTGGGATGCCTCCTGAGCCATTGCTGTCTGCACTGGAGGGCAGCCCAGACTGCAGGACGCCTCCAGCACGCCCCAGGAAAGGCAGACAAAACCTTTATTTCCAGTGGTGCTTCCACATCAGGGCAGAGTCCTCCCACACAAAGCAGGCCCTGCCAGTATCGAGGCGATAACGCGGGTGATGGCAGGGCCAAGGCTCGCTCCAGGCAGCAGGAGGGATCCCTGCTGGAGCATAATCTGCCAGGTAGGCTAGTCTCTCTTTGGCAGCCTAAGATAAGTGTTATTAGTTCATTATCAGTGTGTCTTGCTTTACCCGCAGCGGTGTCCGGGTCTGGCTGGGATGGAGTCCCTTTCCCCAGCAGCCGGCACAGCACTGTGCTCTGTGTCTGCAGCTGGAAGGGGCTGGTAACCCACGGGGCTTTGGCTGCGGCTGAGCAGCGATCCCACTGCACCACGGCTCTCCCCAGCACCGGGGTTAGGATGGACGTTAGGAAAAATTTCTCTACCAAAAGGGTTGTGAAAGTCTTGGCAGAGGCTGCCCAGGGCAGTGGTGGAGTCCCCATCCCTGGAGGGGTTCAAAAACCAGTCAGATGTGGTGCTGAGGGACATGGGTCAGTGGTGGGTTTGTCAGTTTTGGGTTGATGGTCGGACTGGATGATCTGAAAGGTCTCTTCCTGCCCAGGCAGTTCCATGATTCTGTGATTCTAAACAAACTGGAGGGGACAGTCTGTTCTCAGGTGAGCAGACACCATGGACAAACCCTTCTCTGGGGGACGCAGCCCTTGGGTAGAGGCACACACGTGGCATTGACAGCTCAGGGGTCCCCCCACCACGGCTCAAAGGTTCATGACAGTACCCAGTCACCTCTGGGGCGGGGAACACTCTTCACTGTCAGAGCAGCCAAAAAATCAAGGAAAATATGGTATTTCTAAGTGCTGGCCAACAGCCCTGCCTGTGCCCTTTAGGGCAGCCATCGCTCAGCAGCCCCTCTGCTGGCTCCTGGAAACCTCGTGGGTGGGCAGGAGGGGTCCATAGGCAGTTTTGTGAAGGGAAGACTTCCAGGCTTCCCCCGCGGCTGCACAGGGAGCTGAGACTTTGCACACTCCCTTCACGAGTGACTCCTCCGATCTGCCAAATGCGCCTTAAAACTGGCTGCCGGGCAACAACGCCGGCGCCTGGGGCTCGCAGAGCAGCCGCCCGGGTGCTCCCTGAACTGTAAGAGCAGCAGCAGAAGGGCGGGGAGAACACGAACAGGCAAAAGTGGAAGGAGAGAGGAAAAAGACACAAAAAGCAAAAAAAAAGAAAACCTTTCCCTGACCGGGAATCGAACCCGGGCCGCGGCGGTGAGAGCGCCGAATCCTAACCACTAGACCACCAGGGAGCTGTATAAGCCTCCTCCACCTCCGCCAGCAAGACCTAATGCAGCGGCCACGCCTCCCCGCGCCGGACTCTCCTCTTGGTCTCTCTTTTGCGCTCCCCCGTCCCGGGCGGTGCCACGTCCCGGAGGCAGCTGTGTGTAAAGAGGGACGTTCCATTCCACCCCACGGACGGGGGTGCCGGAGGCGGGGTGAAGAGGAGAGAGCGGGGGGGCCCCTCCTGGGCGGGATGGCGGTGGGAGGCCGGGCGGCACAGAGCCCTCCGCGCGGCGGTGCGGGAGCGGCCGCACCCCGCACAGCGCCACGGGCAAGAGCTGCGCGTTGGGGGCAGAGCGCGGCCTGTTCGCAGGAGGGCGCCGGAGCGCGGGGCGGGCCGGGACTCCTCCCTGCAGCCGGGGCCTCGCCCGCCGCTTGCGGCCGCTGGGCGGGTGTCGGCCTCCGGCGGCAGCGGAGGTGTTTTCCCTCGTTTCGTGTTGCCCGTTGGCGCTGTTCCCTACCCTCAACCGCCTTGCGGGGGTTGCTGTGCGGGCCCGGAGGGTGCCGCTGCCCTGCCTTCACCGCACTTCGGTCGGGCTGCGGGGAGACAAATAGCACAACGTGTGCGGCTGCGGGTGCTGGGCCTGCAGGGGCAGGGAGAGCCGGGCCAAAGGCCTGCCTCGGGTGGAAGCCCGTGGCTCCACGGAGGGAAGCCGGATTAGGGGTTGGCTTTGTGGTGCTGCCGTGGCCTTCCTACACGATAGGTGTGAATCTGTGACTGCTTTTTCTGGTGAGGTTTCTGTGAGAGCAGTAAAAACTTTCCCATTCTGCACATGACATCTGCGTAAGCACTTTCTCCTCTGGCACGTCGATTTCGTGAGGCACGTAGATGTGTGAGCAGTACTAGGCAGAAGTAACGTTCCCTGTTTAAACTGCATCCATAACATGAGAGGGTTTGCTCTACACAAGCAAATTTCTCCACTTCTCAAACCTTCTGACTCTGACGTGCATTGTGTAAGAAAACTTTTCCATTTTAAAATAGGTAAGCCCCAGACTATATGCTTGTGGACTCTGCAAATATACATTAGCCTATCTTTAAAAGCTTTAGAGTTTGAAAATAGGGCAACCACTTTCCTCAGGAGGTTTGGGTGTTTGGTTACTGTCCTGCTGGAGTCCCTGTTCAGCCGATGGTTTGTTCCATCCCAAACCCATCGCAGCAGCAGCCTTAGACAAAATGGGTATGGTGATTGTGATGGAGCTTACTTTGGTGTAAGCTGGACAGTTCTGCTGCGCAATGATGTGGATAACATAAACTGTGAGGTTACACTCAGGCCCTATGAGATACAGTCTGAGGTGCTACATACCTCAAGAACTGCGTGTCACACCTGTGCACCGATGGCAGCTCCTTTGGTAAGACTGAGGCGTGTGGGGGTTCGAGGAGCCAAAGCTGTGGAGCGCTGGAGGCAGAGCACGGCTCAGGCTGAGGCCACCACAAAGAGGGGGACGTGGTGGGTGAGAGAGGGGCCGAGGAGCCCAGGTTGTGGGGTACGGGCGGGGGGGCTGACCACTAGACCACCAGGAAAAGTAGCACTGAGAGTCATATGCTGGCTAGTTATTTTTAGAAGTAGCTTTCTTCTCTGCACCAGTCATGTGCACTGACAAAAGATTACGCCTCTTCTCTGGCTTCCTGTATCCGACAGAGAAAGGCATCAGTGAAGCTGCCAGCGATTCAGCCTCCTGCCAGCGCAGAAGCAGCCAGTGCCGGTGCCTGCATTCCTGTATCCTGGTGATGCCAGCTGGAGAAGGATGATCCTCCCAAAAGCGCCAGGGAAGGAGTGTCGGAGGCCGATGATTGTTTTCACTTAACACAAGGGCACAGCAGTGTGTCAGTTACACCAAGTGAGTAGCAGCCGATGTTAGAGGTGCCGTACCCCAGCTGCTGGAGTTTGGTACACAGAGCTGAATTTTGGAACCTGAAAAGTCAGAGTAATTTCTTTAAACGCAAGCTGTAAAGCATACAATTAACTTGTTTGTTCCATATGAATACATTACATATTATTATTACTTTAATTTGCCCTGTTAATTGATGTGTGACAGCAGGCTTGCTGTGTAAAAATGAGTAAGAATAACATCAAAGTAATGTGCTAATTTATGGAAAGTATGTTATTTGGGTATGTTTCCAGTATGTAATGGTAAGTGCAAATTGTCTTTAGTACCTGGGGTACATGCCTCAGCAGTAGTGAAAATGCTTGATTTGCACAGAAGCTGTAACCGATCTGAATAACTGTGTGTGCATTTATGGCTCCTCTCTTTCCCCATCATGTGTTTGATCTGGAAAGTTTTGGCATCAGCTTGTTTTCTTTAAGTTACCCTGATTTAAAATGTACATCATCCCACTTTCCGGGAGGTGCAGAGGGGAGAGAGGGAAAAGATGATGCACAGTCATTTGCTATTTTACGTTTAATTTCCATGTATGGTCAGAATGGTTACTTAACTGTCAGATTATAATGATTTTCTGGGGAAAAAATACTGTTGTAGTTCATGTTTCTTATATCTGTCTTCACCATAACAGTGTTTTTATGTAAATAATCTGAGTCTTACGGCAGTTGTGGGAGTCCTGGCTCCCAGATGATCCTCCCGGCTGGGCAGTGACTTGCTCCCTCGTCCCATAGTGTGATGGAACTGGAGGCAGGGGGCAGCTGGAGGGATCTGGAGTGTCACGTCTTCATGCTGTGCAGGCCGGTCAGTTGCTGCTTACAGACAAGATTTTAAAGATCCTGAAGAATAATGGAGAAGTAACTCAGCAGCAGTATTTTTAAAAATACTTTAAAAGTTCTTCTAATGTTTTTGTTGACTTTCTGTTTGTCCCCTGACACCGTATGTGACCAAGGAAAACCTCCGTCAGCTTGTTGTCTCTTAGCCTGTGTTAAAAAGCACGTGATTCTGGGGCTTGGGGTGAGTTATGATGGTGGGGTGCTTCATCCAGTGTCCAGTGACCTCAACAAAATACCTTAGTTGAAACAGATAGGACTTTTTCATCATCTCCTCATGTATCTCAGCAAATGCCTTTCATTTGTTTTTTACAGTCTTGCTTCTGTAGAGCATTTTGGAAGCAACTTCTGGTTTGCTCTGCCAGACAGTTCAGATGGGTGTGCACAATCAGTTATTAGGGAAGAACCTCTTAGAGCAGTTTCAAGTTCTGGTTTCTTTCTCTTTCATTTTTGTTAGACCTGTAGAAATTTTCAATACCTCTGTCAAATCAAGTTGTATCTAGACAATCCAAAGTCACAGGGTTAGTTTGGGACACTCTGAAAATTCATCATTACATAAAGCAAAGAAAGCAGGTTAAAAATAGCCTGGTATTGTTCCAGAAGTCAGCCCCCAGTGCATGGTAGGATCAGGCAGAGCCTCAATTATGCACAAAAATCTGCCTCTATGAAACCTATTTTGTCACTATTTCATGGTGAATAATTGTAAGAGTAATTGGGAAAACCAGGATGACTGCTAATGGAAAAAGAAAAGATTGGTGTCACCTTTATTTTTATACCTTTTAAAAACTGGACTATTAGGGTAGTCAAGCTCATCGGTGTAATTCTTTATCGCAGGCTGTTTGTCTTAAATAAATGAGCCATAAGCCAGCAGCTGTGGCTGTTAAAATTGCATGCACCAGACATGAACAAGACACTGTGGTTTTTTCTACCATCAGTATAAGCTGCTCTGAGTGCAGGCCGTAAACATACTGTACCCCTGGCAAGTGTATTTCTCTGTAATGTGTGCAGCTCTCAGTGCACAGCACAGTACAGTAAGTGTGTGCTGTGGCACAGCCATTCAGACCTTGGACTCTTAACACCCCAAGTCTCTTCTGCCTTCCCTTCTGCTGCTCTTATGCCTGGGAGTTTCTGTGAGAAATCTTTTTCAAGGGTAAAAATTCACAATTTGGAAGTGATTAGAATAGCAAACTTGCATTTTATCTCCATTAAAATAGTGCAGTGGGTGATAAACCAAATTTACCCAATCCTGAAAGGAATGAGGGACGTGACTTTAAGATTTTCTCAGGTAAAGATATTCTAAGCACTGATATCCCAGACCCCGTGGGTTAAACTGTGTTAGGTCACTGGGTGTCAAGTGATTTGCCAGGGGACAGAACAAGCCGTCCGGGCTGGCTTCTGTGCTCTCTGCTGTAGAGAGGCCAGAAGTAAATCAGGTTTATTTCAGAGGTGTGTGTCTGTCTCTCTGCCGCGGGCTTGTTGATGTAACAGGCAGACAGACCTTCCCTCTTACTTCCAGACTCGGTGAAATAAAATGGTCCGTTGCACCCTGGCTTCATCTCCTGCCAGCGTGAGCCCCGCGGGCTGAGCTCGGGGTGATAACCCTGGGTGTGGATCCAGCACCTGTACCGTGCTTCTGCTCCACGTGCTGCTGGTTCTGCTGCTCTGCCAGAGCAGATGGGGTGCTGGGTGGGACGTGTCTGGGGCAATGGGAGTGCTGCAGAAAGGTGTGGCATCTGTGCGTGGTCCTCACAGGGCGCTCCACACCCTGCAGTCCAGGTGATCGTTCTTGGGACGGTGACGGACAGTGATCTGGTACCTTGGGACAGGGATGGCTTCTCCTGGAGCTGAAATCATGTGTTAGTTGCTGTCACTGTCACACGGGCTTAGCTAAGAGAGAAGGAGGGTTTCCACCGCTGTGATGGCCAGGGCTGCATCTCTGAAGCAGTTTGGTGAAACAAGTCAAGTAAATGCTACTATTTTAGGTCTGACAGGTTTTTCTCTTCTTTTCCCCAATTTTATTAGCCAAGCCGTGCTGGGGGAGTAAGCGAGAGCCGGGGCCTGCTCTTGTGTGCTGTGCTTTGAGAGTTTAACCAATGTAATTTGGGTTTGCCCATCGTGTGCCCGAGTTTCAGACATAAGATGCAGTAACTGCAGCATGCCATCGAAAGGTGTCCTCTAAGCAGGAGACTGGTGTCCTGTAAAATAAACCAGTTTGGGAAAAAAAATTAAATCTGATGCAAACTTCAGTGTCAGCTGGAAGCAGAGCAGATGTTTAGGGGAGGAGTGGAGGCAGGTACTGCCCCAGTGGTGGCGGTGGGTGGCAGGAGCAGGGTGAGGGGTGGTGGGAGGAGGCTGCCTGTCCCGCTTGGAATTGCATTTGGTCCCGAAACCCACACACAGGATTTAGAAACAGATCTTTAATCAGGTGCTAGGGTAAAGTGTAGGCCTCTGGCAGGTACCTCTCTTACTTAAAAGTGTTGGATTCGTTACATTCTGATGAATACTAAAAAAAAACCATTTTTATCTGGAGCCCCCTGCACACCACTTGCTCTTTTATGCTGGGGCAGTCTCTTGCCTCTGTGTGTGTTTGCACACACTTTGTGTTACTGTGAGGTTTGCTGTGTCCAGCTCTGGAGTCCTCAGCATAGAAAGGACATGGGCCTGTTGGAAGGGGTCCAGGGGAGGGCCAGGAAGATGCTCAGAGGGATGGAGCTCCTCTGCTGTGAGGACAGGCTGAGGGAGCTGGGGTTGTTCGTCCTGGAGAAGAGGAGGCTCCGGGGAGACCTAAGAGCAGTCTTCCAGTGTCTGAAGGGGCTACAGGAGATGGGAACAGGAGATGGGAAAGGTCTCTTTCTCACAGAGTGGAGCAGTAGGATGAGGAATAATGGTTTAAAATGGAAAGAGGGAAGATTGAGATGAGATACCAGAAAGAACTTCTTTGGTGTGAGGGTGGTGAGAGCCTGGCCCAGGTTGCCCAGAGAAGCTGTGGCTGCCCCATCCCTGGAGGGGTTCAAGGCCAGGCTGGAGGGGGCTTGGAGCAACCTGGTCTGGTGGGAGGTGTCCCTGCCCAGGGCAGGGGGTGGCACTGGATGATCTTTAAGGTCCCTTTCAACTCTGACCATTCTGTGATTCTATGTATCTGCTGGTCTTCAGGCTTTTGCCCCGCACATCTTGGTATTTAACTACATTACAGTCCCGCGGGCCTTTCCCCAAGTGCCCAGCCTTTCAGAGGGGGCCACCGGCCGAAGGAGGGAGTGGGAAGCCAGACCCCGCTTAGGCTAGTCACAGCCCTGCGGGAGGGCTGCCTGCAGTGACCTGGCTAAGGGACGGGTGTTCCTGGTCGCCAGGGGTGACGTGCGGGCAGCGTGGGAAGGGCAGGCAGGGCCTGCGGGCTGCTCGGCTTCCCGGGGATCGCAGGCCTTGGTTACCCTCAGTTCCCGCCGCGGGTTGTTTTGTTTCACTCCTGCCCTTCAGCATCTCCTCTCCGGGGGCCCGGCGCCGGATGGAGAAATACGCCTGACCCGGCCTGGTTCTGATCCCCCGGACGGACGGACAGCGGGTGAGGGGTCCGCGGTGCGGCCGGGGCGAAGCATGCCCGCTCCGGCACGGGCCCGCTCCCGCAGCCCAGAGCCCGGCGGG
>VXBJ01003933.1:122665-149768 GCA_013400055.1 Nycticryphes semicollaris
GGGCCCTGGCGGGGGGCGGTGGGGCCGGTCCCGGAGCCGATCCTCTGCGGGGCGGGGGTGCCGGAGGAGCCGTTCGCCCGCCCGCTCGCTGACGGAGCCAGCCCGACATCGCGCCGCGGGAGGTGAGGGCGGCCCCGCCGCCGCTGCCGTGTCTTTCTCCCGGGGCCGGGCGGGACCTGCCCCGCGGCTCGGAGCTGGCCCGGCCGCCGCCAGCCTCGGGCCGTCGCCCCCGCGGTGGCCTTTCGCCGGCCGTCACAGCCCAGCGGATCGCGGATTGCTGTGCTGGCCCTCCCGGCTTCCAGCCTCCTTTATTTCCTCCCTCCCCACGTCTTGGATGATTTACTGGAATGTTCCAGGCGCTCTATATATTAATTTATAGTCCCAGGGGATGGTGATGGAGAAGCGCTGCCGGGTGCCAGAGGTGTCTCACCAAGTCCTTTGCGGCGCCTTCCCCCCGCACCCGCTGCCTTGCGGGGCTTTGGCTGGCGGGGTAAGCCCTGCGGGGGGCGGGGGTGTTTGCGGTGCTAAAGGATGCGGGCGCTGCCGGTCCTGTAGGTGATGAGATAAGATGAGATGATGAGCGTTCAGGCTCAGTAACGGGCGTTCACCCTGTGTTTACTTTACACAGTTATTAATCTGCCATTAAGTAGTTGTACGTTTCTTGTATTAATGGATAATGATGGGCTCCTAAGAGGGGAAGGTGCCCGTGCATCGGTGATGGTTTGCCTCAAATGCTGGCACCCAGACTAAGGGCCTGCATTTGGATGACACTTGACATGCACATTGATGAACCCTCCCAGCATTTGGTATCAGCGTGGGTTGGCACAGTGTGGAAATTGGGTTTTGCTGATGCCGTGCTTTTGAATGTGTCCGTAACTAATTGCACGTTCAGAAGGTCAATGGAGACAGCAACAGGAAATGCCAAGAAAAGTATCTGAGCCTATATATGTTCTGAATGAAAATTGCTTGGTCAGGAATATATGTCTTTAATTTGTAGTTAAAAATATGCAAGTCCTAGTGCATTTTAGGCTGCTTCATCCTTTTACCTGGAAAATGTTCATAAATACACACAAAATAATGTAAGGATCTAAAGAGGCAAGTAATGTTGGTTGTGCCAAGAGTTGTAGTGATGCTGATGGGGCTGCTTCTGGAGAAATGGCTCTGGGATGGCTTTCCCTTTTTTATTTGTTCTGGGAGGACATTCTGTACTTCGGTACCTTTTTCTCTTGTGTTTCTTCTTCATAACATCATACACAGCTTCTGGGAAACATGATTTGTCTCACCCAGTTGTGAGGCCCAGTCTCCGGGTCTCGCCCCTTGCCTCGGCCCAGTGTCCCGTTCCCACCGCACCAGCAGCCACGCTCCCGTTTGGACTCGTCAGGTCTTGCTGGTACGGGAAGTTATTCCTTCTGCAGCTGAAGGGACTTAGAATTGATTGGAACAGTCCGTGTCCTGTTGTACAGCAATAGGGCTTTGTCGCTGTGTGCACCCAGGATTTTGAAAGGGAAGAGTAGCGTTGGCTGGAGGTTGGTTCTGGTAAATGTTTGGCTGGTTTATGGTCCTACCGTGGTGGGCAGCTTGCAAATCCCTGCCAGTGCTGAGGAGTAAGTGCCTCTGTTCAAACAGAGGTGAGCTCACTGGGGAGGGGTTGTGCTGGAGAACCCTTTTCTTCAAAAAGGCTGTTGACAAGACTGTGAGAATGGCATAGAGGGGCTGCAGCCAGAGGGGTCCCTGCAGACCCCCGCCTGGGGGAGTGTTTCCAGGGTGGGGTGTTAGTGTGAGCCTCGGCAGCTCCATCTGATGCAAAGAGTTGCTGCTCCAGGCAGCTGCAGGTGTTCACGAATGGAAATTATAGTGGAAATGAGGGACGAAGGGACTTAATTTCCCATTGCTTTCCAGTAGGCGCTGAAGGAAAGGTGGAACGTAACCCCTGTGGAGGATGGAGAAGCTCCCGGTCTGGCACAGGCTTGTGCTCTCTGTGTCTCGGCAGGTGCCCGGCACCGCAGCAGGCTGTCCTGGTCCTCGGCTCTGGCAAGGTGCATCTGGTGTCACCACCCGAGAACCAGCAGCCAGGCACATCTCTTCCTGCCGGCCATCACTGAGCCAGAGGAGTCCACAAGGCTTTCCTGGCGCCGCTCTTGCGCTGGTGAGGTGTCTGCAGGGTGGTGTGGCTACTGGCAATGAGCATGGCCGCCTGCCACTGCGCTGGTGGCTGCTCGCTCCCTGCCACGAGGGACCTGGGCCTGGAGACCTGTGCCATGAGTCACGCTGCTGCCGCCACGGGTTTGTCCCACGGGCTGGGGACACCTTCCCACACAGAGGACGGGTAGTGGCACAGCTGAGGAGCGGAGTCAGCCTGGAGAGCGGAGGCTCAGGCGGCCTCCTTTGGCCGGGAGGAAAAGCAGGGTCGGAGAAACAAGTTGTCCGATCTCTGAGTGCCGGGCGGGCAGGAGCGGTGCTGCTGCTGAAGGTGTCTGTTCTGAGCTGGGTTTGGGGTGGGTGCTCCGTGCTGTGGGGCCATCATGGTGTCTCCTCTCTGCTTTTGATCTGCATTTACCTGTTGGTTTTAGTCTCAAATTAGAGTTGTTTATGTTTCATTCTGGGTTCACTTAGCAGGATTTAAAAGCCTTTTGTTAATAGCTACCAATTTCTAGAAAGGAAATTTTCTTACAGTAGTCTCACCCATTAGTGACTGATTTTTGGGATCTTCCCGTAGGGTTTCCGGATACCTGAGAACCGTTTCCCCCAAAATCTAAGACTCCCTGGACAAAGAGCTGTCCCTATGCAGCACTTAGAGGAAATCACAGATTTGTTTTGCAGAAGTTCACAGTCACAGCTACTGCTTCCTTGATCTCAGCCTTATCTTAAGAAAAGGTAATTTATTTGCCGACTCATTTTTCAAGTAACTGTAACCCTTTAAGGCAGTGCTCTCTCTATCTGCTGCTACTCCTCTCGGGGTCTGGCTTCTTTCTTTCTGTCCCACACGCCATCTGTCTTATTTTCTGGTTTGTTTTCGTCTGAAATACTCTAAGCTAAAGCAGCAGATAGAAAAGAAGTAGGAATATTTATGAACCATCACTGCCACCTTCCTTCTGAGGGGAAGAGGTGTGGATGGCTCCCTGCCCGCTCCAAATACCCGGGGGGTGCTGCGGGGACACCTCAGGGTGGGCAGTGCACCCCACGGCAGTCACACAGCGGGTAGCACTGGTCACTCCTTGCAGTGGTCGGGTACTGCCCCAGTGTGCTGGCACGGGCTTTATTTTGCCGTCAGCTTAAGAGCTAACGTTTCTGTAGTGCTTTTTCAGCAGCTCTGCGGAAGGCAAAGGGCTGGGCTCCCCTGCTGAAGCCGGCTGTAATGCTGAGCGCGGGTTTGGGCTCGGCAGAGCTCCGTAGGCCAGAGGGTGGCTGGAGTTTTTCCTTTCTACTTTCTCACAGAGGTTCAGGTAATTTACACAACTGTTGAACAGTATAAAAAAGTAATTTTAGACATTAGGACTATTTGTGTGATATTTAGAATAGGTATGAAACATGAATTCTTCACTTGGAATATGTAAGTAATGTCAGACTGTTTGCACTCCCTTTTTTCCATCCTGGCTGCTGATCAGACCTTTGGCAGTGAAGCTGCTGAAGGCTGGTGGCAAAAGCTAGCAGCTGTGACAGCCTGGGACATAAAATCCAAGCAGTTCCATCTCTCCCAGCTCCAAAGCTTCTAAAATGCAGGTGTTGTCCGGTAGGTGCGTGGTGTGAGTGGTGACGTCCCAGTGACAGGGACTGGAGAACAGAGGAGACCAAACTTTGATTCTTTGTCACAGAGCAAAGAGCTGGGACGTGCCCAGGTGTGTGGTGGGAGGCTGGCTTTGCCTGCGGTGGGCCAGTCGCAGGTGTGGATATGGGTTGGCACCTGGGGACATGACAGCCCCCAGGCCACTCGGAGGTGCTGGGTCAGTAGCCAGCAGTCTGAGTAGCCATTGAGCAGTTAGGAGATGAACTGAGAACCACAAAGGTGTGACAGGAGTCTCTCTCTGCCCCTGCAGCAAGTTGTTCTCCAGCCCTTCTGCTTTCTTGAGGTGTGCTTTCCTGTGAGGGGTGAGCAGAGGGTGGGAGGTGGCTGGCATGGTCACAGCACAGAGGCCAGGCAGGACAGGCAACTTGAGGTGACATCGACATGGGTGTCCTGATAGAGTTGTGCTCACGGGGTAGAAAGTACAGTCTCCTGTGCTGGGCTAGTGCCGAGGTTTCAAGGGTGATCTTTAAGGTCTGTGATTCTATGATGTGGTTGCTCATTGGGAAACATTTGTTTCCTCAGAGGAAGGAATTATGGATTCCTTCAGGTTGAGCCCTGCTGGTAACTGATTGCTCAGTGGATAAATTTCTAAGTGTGTTATTTGTTTTGAAAATTGTATTTCCCTTTGAAATGTGTGATTTCTGTTGGTACAAGTAACACATTGGTTGTCATCAAAAGAGATGAAGGAGCTGGAAACGAGCTTTCTTTTCCTCTGCTGTGTTGACACTGTGCACTGCGTGCTGTGGTGTGAGCAGTAAGTTTCAGTGTTTTGTCAACCTGTTGTGTCCTTTCCTGAGCCCTGCTCTGGTGGGTCCAGTCCCAGCTGAGCCTGGCAGGTAACAGGCAGGTTTTGCTGGAAGGGGACTGGAGACTGATCTACAGACCAAAATGGTACAGCGAGTGCAAGGAATCCAGAATCCTCTCCAGGCAGGGTGGGAAGAGCAGGTGACGTGAACCCCATGGAACAGCCAGACCTTCCTCAGCTGTGTGTGTTGGTGAGTTCTCCGGCTGTGGGAAACCAGTGCCAGCCAGGAGAGCGGTTCCCAGCCCTTCTGCTCATCTTGGGGTATGTGTTGGGATAAGGTTGTGAGAGGAGCGAGGAAGGTGGATTCCCTTCCGTGCCTTCCTCCTGAGAAGGACATGGGGACACTGCTCCTGGCGGGACAGGGCCCTGCTGCCCTGGCAGTGAGCAGGAGTGTGGTGGTGGGGTCTGTGCCAGCCCCAGCGGGGAGCTGGGGGGTCTGCAGAAGGAAGGGTGAGGGGCCACCCCTTGCTCCAAACCTGAGGAAATGTGCATTTCCCTCTTTGTTTTTTCATGTGGGCAAAATCGCTGTCATCCCTCAGTAAATGGTGACAGGCCTTTAAAAGCCTCTGCCCTGGCTGTGGTTTTTGGCTTGTGTTGGGTTTTTGCTAGTGTCTAAAAACTTTGTTCACAATCAAACTTCCATGGATGTCACTGAAATCAGGACTTCATGGTCAGTGCTGAGTGCAGTTTTCAACTCTTAATTGCTTTGCAGTCAGCATTATATTCCATTTAAAGTAAAGCTTTTACTCAGTACTGTGTTTTGTTTAAGTTTGGATTTCTCCATCCCACATAGTATTTGTTGTGAATTCTGTGATGCAAGAGCTGTGGATGATTATTTTCTCACAGAAGGGCTCTAGGATGTGTCCTGTCTCGCAAATTGGAATTTACTTTATCTGGCCTTGAAACGTATCTCTCTTCTTGCTTCTCTTCACTTTTTTTTTTTTCCTTTTGTTGTTTTTACTTCCCTGAGCCCAGCAAGCAGATAGCTCAGAAGAGCAATTTTGGCCTGTGGAAGCTCGTTCCTGGGTTGGAGATTGGAGGGGCAAGCCATTGCTCTGCTGTAGCTGTAGACGAGCAAGGACAAGGCTTTGTTAGGAGCCCGCTGGCAGTGGGACACGCTGGCTGTTACCAGCTGTGTCAGGCAGACCCCGTGGTGGACGCAGTGGGCAGTGTCCCTCTGTGGGCCCTGGTTCTGCCACCGCGGGCTCAGGCACTGCGAGATTCGCAGCTGGGAGTGAGGGGTCCCCCTGAGCACCCGTGGTACAGCAGCAGGGAGCTCAGTGATGCTTCTCTGCCCACGGAGGGGGCCGAGGTGGCTTCTCTGAAAATGCAGCGCTGGAGGAACTCCAGGTAGCTGTAAAATTAGGTCTAACTTTGTGAATTTGGTCCCAGCAAAAAGGAGTACCTTACTTCGGAAATGCCAAGTTACTTTGTCAATAGTGTGAAATGTTACTTGCAAAAATGTTAGTTTCAAAATCAGCCAGTTTTGTTCAACAAGAGCACCTCAGTGCAATAATATTTAAAACACTGGAGTAATCTGTAAGTAAAATAAATGCTGCTGCTGTTTTACCAGAAAATTTCTCCACTTCTGGTTTTTATTCATCAGACCTCAACCTTCACGCAAGCATGGTTTTAACCTTTTTTGTTGTTTTTTTTTTTTTTCACTAAGCCCTGCAGCGTCTCAGTGGCTGAACCCATCCGGAGTTGGGTAGATGCTGTCCCGCTGAGATGTGCTGGCAGAAGAGTAACGTGTAGCTGTTCTGTACGAACCACCCCCTTGCTCCACCTCTTCTGTGTGCATCCAGACAGCCTGCTGCCACTATTTACCAGGGTAGTTCCAAGCAGGCACTTAGCTGTGCAAAATGGTCAGAACACAGAAAAGTAGAGACAACTTACTTTTGTTTATGGAAAGAAGCAGTGACTCTTCAGAGAGGCTCTAGTGAGGCAGGTACGTGCAAGGGCTGTGGTACAGAGCCAGGGGAATGCAGCTGGAGGGGAGCTTCTGCTTTGTGTGTGATGCACGGGGACTCTGGTATGGGGCCAGAAACTGTGTGATGTTGTGCAGGAGACTGGAGGCGGAGGAAGGAAAAATGGTAATAAAGGCTGTAAGGATGTTTCAGAAGTGTGAGAGCAGTAAATCCTTCTCGGTTACACACCACCTGCGGGAGCGTCGCCAGGAGCAGGGCAGTAATTAGAGGCACGGCTGCGTTTCCAGCAGCCCTCAGCCCGGGCACTGGGCAGGGTTTACCTTCGATGGCTGCCATTTCAGTGCACCCGATGGTGCCATCGTCCCAGCCCCTGCGGAGGTGCCCCCGACTGCTGTGGTACAGGGCCCCCTCAGCAGCCTGCACCGCCGTGTGCGGAGGGGGAGGGAACTGGGAAATCGGCAATTAAGGTTTCCGGTGTTAATTTTGCACGTTACAGGTGCACAGGGCCTGTGTTGCAATTGAACTGTTCAGTGTGTTCCTTAATGTACAGTGCATGCAAAGTGACACAGTTAGGGTTGCCATGGAAACCTGGTGTTTTGGTCCTATGAAGCATGTTTCAGAGAGGAAAAGGTTTGCCTTGAGTTACTGAGAGACTCCTCTCTGCACCCCCTCTGCCCCTTGGCTCCCGACAGAGAAGAAGCCCCAGCCTGGGGTCTGCACGAGTCAGGGGTGGTTGGAAAAAGGGACGTGGAGCTGAAATGTTTACTTGGGTCTTGAGTTGCTCTTTGAAGCAAGGAAGTATTTAGATGTCAGTCTCCCACAGTGCAGTGTCAGTGGGCTCTTAATTTGAGGGTCTTTCTCTAAAAACTTGGAAATGATGGGTACTTTCTAAAGGAAAGTTTCCCCTGAGTTTCACAGTGTGGTTATGGATACTGTTGGAAACGTACTTGACCTAAAAACCGGTGACCAGCTGTAATACTTCCTGTTAACAGATTTATTCATATTTTAACACTTTCTTGTTGCCTGGCCCTGTTCTGTAGAGCATTACGAACATGTTAACCATGTATCTTTTGGGAATATTTACAAATATAAACCTACCTTTATGCTTAAGCATTTTGTGACCTGAGCTAATTGTAGGTAGAAGGTGATTTATGGTACCTGTGACTTACAGTGCACGTATTTGTGCAAAGCCTCAAGCCATATCCTTGTGGTTTGAGTGACTCTTCAAACACAAGTCTCTCTCCATTCTGTCTCTACTTTATTTCCTGATGGTATAAATGCTGTTACTGAGGTGGGGAGGGAAGAGCTGAGCTGCCCGTGGAGCTGAGCCCATGTGTTTGTGTTTTGCAGTCCCACGGATGCTGTCTGTACCTGGGCAGTGCTCAGCCCTTGAAGTGAGCGGTTGTGGGTGCCAGCGAGTGGGACGGCTGCTCCAGGAGCTGGGTGGATGGTTTCTGCCCAGGTTTCTGCAGCAGGGCTGCTCTTGGTGCCAGAGCCAGGGCTGGGACCGGGTGGGAGCTGGAGCGGGAGCTGCAGGTACCCAGCTGATGCTGCAGGTCCTTTGGGAGGAGGAGTGGTAGGAAATAGCTGATGCCAGAAGATGAAGGGCAGTGATACTGCAGACTGGCTGCTGCTTGCTGCTGGCTGTGTTTTAACAGCCTGAGAGAGGTGAGCCACAGCCCAGTTTCTTTGGGTTGTCACTTGGGCTGGCCAAGGTCCCCTTGACCACCACAGGGCATCGGCTGTGTGTCTGTCTGCAGCGGTGCTGCAGTCTGGCAGTGTGAACCCTGCTCCATCCCCGTGCCAGCCAGTCCAGAGAAACAGCTCCAATGTGCTGGCTGCCAGGCTGTGATCCAGCAGAATTAACAGCATCTGTGTGGGGGACACTGGACAGTTCTTCTGGGCAGTTGGCTAGTGAAGCTGGCTACCCGACCTGCTGCCTGGGAGCGGTGAGGACGGAGTGACCTTCTGTTTGCTGCTTCTGTCCCTTTGCCTGCGCCAGAGAGGAGGATCTAAGTAGGGCATGGTCATGTCCCTTAAAAACCTGCTAGAGAAGCCATAACTGTTGACTCTGGCCGTTGTTATCTCTGTCTGCATGTCTGACTCTGGTAGAGCAGATGTCGGGCTTTCTTGGAGTTGTTTCTGAACAGACGATGACAGTGGCAGTTGTTAGGAGCAGGGAACGTGCTGGTGTCAACTGCCAAATCAGCGAGGTGGTGTTAAGGTGTTGTCTAAATGCTAGTTGATGTGTTGATTGTTCATCAGTTTTTATTTTTTAGAAGCTGCAAGTACTTGGTGTTTCGGTTGAGCGCTGCTGAGCACAGACCGAGAGGTGCTGTGTGTGAGTGCCCGCACCTGCACGCTCTGGGGAGAGCACTGACATCTCTCCTGTCCTCTCTGGCCGTGGTACACTGCGTCCTCCTCCTGCTCCGTGGTGCCGGGACCACGATGGTGTACATTGGCTTAGGATCTGCCTCAGAAATGCCATGCAGCCCATGACAGAATCTCCTTAGTGTGTGGTGTGAGCACAGACTTTCTTCTGTGTCACCTGCGAGTGTCCCAGGGGAGGAGGGCACAGAGGTACAGGATCCTTGCAGGTACAGGATCAGGTTTTGTAGTAACTTTCTGGAGTGACCACAAAGTCCTTCTGGATCTCAGTCTCTCACTTGTAAAATGAAAGTGCTGTTCTTGACGAGGAGTGTTTGAAAGGCATAACTTTTTAAGTTAAAGTAGCAGAAGTTTACTGGAATCTCGGTTAACTGGGACCAGCTCCCCGCAGATTGTGGATGTTTCTGTTGTTTGCTGTTTTCTGTATTTCAGTGGCTACAGAATTCATTCTGTTTTTCCAAATGCTAATGTTTTTCTGCCGCCTTGTACCTGTTGTTACAGAATTTGGTGGGCAGAGGCCGGTGTTTTCTGTCGGCAGTGCCTGAAGACACAGGACCCGCTGCCCGTACCTGTGTGGTGTGAGAGGCTGCAGGAGGCTGTGGCTTGATGCTTACCTGAATGGGGTGGGCTGAAACACTAATGAAGGTGTTAATTATTTCTAAACTTCTGCAGCAGTGTTCTTGACTTAAAAAAGAAGTGTCCCCCAGTGCCTGACTTCAAACAGCGCTGCGCTTCTGTGGTCGGTGCCCTAACGCTCTGCCTGCGAGAGTTCACAGCGGGTTCTGTAGGGAGTTTCTGGGGACTGCAGCTGAGTTACGCAGTAAAACACGTTGTTCCTGATGGAAAATGCACCTGGAGGTGTCCAGCTGACAGTGAGGGAAGATTAAATCCAGATGTTTTTCTCTCTTGAGAACCCATCCTGGTGATGGGGGATTCCTGATGGCTCCTGCTTCTCCTTACTCTGTGACACGTGAGAGCTGGCGTTAGGGGGTGTGAGTCTCCTCCCCAGCCAGGTAGGAATAATTCCTCTGGGGAGTCCCTTGGAGTTGAGTCAGGTGGTGGTGTTCCTGTTGGCTTTCTGAATCAGGAGTGTTTGGTTATGTAGAGTCTCATTTATTTTGTTGGAACCTTGTTCCTGTGGACAGGCAGCTGCAGATCGGTGGGTGAGTGGAGGGTGATCTGAGCTAAGGCTGTTGTTACTGCAGTGGCAGGGACAGGAAACGCAGGATTGGGGGTAACAACCTCCTCAACACTGCACCCAGCGCCTCTGCCTCTGGTCCCTTTCCCAGCTTATCTCCAGGTCCTGCCTTCTCTGTCCCTGGTGGTCCCCAGGGTACAGTAGCCACACTGAACCCTCTGCTTTTAGAGATGGAGACCTGGTGATGCTGGTCTGTGTTTAGTCTGAATGAGAAGTCCAGAAATCACTGCTGCATACAAATTTACTCTCAGTCTGGTAGTTTTTGCATTTCAATTAGTTGGGGATTTCAAGAGTGCACCCTCGTTACAAGAAACTCGCCAGGCTTAATACTTTAAAGGTCAGTGGAGTTGTGTGCATAAGTAAGAGTTATTCGCCTGAGCAAGTGTTGAGTTGTCACCCTCAGCTTTGCTGAGGTGGAGAACTCTCCTGGGTTCATTTAACACTCTCCAGTTGTGTCTCATGGACTTCTTTATAGAGCTTATTAGTGTTTTAGAAATAACATTACGCTTTGCTTTATAATGTGACTGTATAATTGTATGAAGGAGAATCCGTATTTATCTGAAGCTAGCTTTAGAATAACAATGCTTTCTCCATTCTACTGGCTCTAATGTAATTAGTCTGTGCTGTGTTTTACTGGCTTGTGCTAGTGCTTTTCTGAAAGCTTCCAGTCTCACTTTTAGCTAGGTCATTCCGCCTGAAGAGAAGCCTAAAAGGGTGGCAGCTGACTCTGCTCTTTGCTGGCCCTGCATTTCTGGTACCTGTCATCTTGAGATGCTGCAGTGTTTGTTCTGCAGCTCTTCTCTTCGCCCTTGGCCCAGGGAAGTAGAGCAGCAGGCCAGGGAAGCAGTGCAGGGTCGGGCACATCGGGGACTGGAAGGGCTCAGCCTGGTTACTCCAGTCCCCGAGGCATTCACAGAATGCTGCAGTTTGGTGTTCCTCAGTGGAAAATGATAACGCGTCTCCTCTTCTGCGTTCCCCTGTCCCGTTGCCATGTGAAAGGCGCGTGTGTGTGTGTGTGTGAGGCCGTGCTACAGCATCAGGTGGGTGTTTGTCTGTTGGCATCTGGGGTCTGCGCACAGCGGGGACACTGCTTTGGGCACATGGGTGCACTGGAAATCACAGAATCACAGAATCTCAGGGATTGGAAAGGACCTTGAAAGCTCATCCAGTCCCATCCCCTGCTGCAGCAGGAACACCCAGAGCAGGTCACACAGGAATGTGTCCAGGTGGGGTTTGAATGTCTCCAGAGAAGGAGACTCCACAACCTCTCTGGGCAGCCCCTTCCAGTGTTCCCTCACCCTCACCCTGAAGAAGCTTTTCCTCATATTTAAGTGGAACCTCTTATGTTCCAGCTTGTACCCATTGCCCCTTGTCCTATCATTGCCTGTCACTGAGAAGAGCCTGGCTCCATCCTCCTGACACTCACCCTTTACATATTTATAACCATTCATGAGGTCACTCCTCAGTCTCCTCTTCTCCAAGCTGAAGAGACCCAGCTCCCTCAGCCTTTCCTCCTCTGGGAGATGCTCCACTCCCTTCAGCATCTTTGTAGCCCTGCCCTGGACTCTCTCCAGCAGTTCCCTGCCCTTCTGGAGCTGAGGGGCCCAGAACTGGACACGCTATTCCAGAGGGGTCTCACCAGGGCAGAGTAGAGGGGGAGGAGACCCTGTCTTGACCAACTGACCACAGCCCTTCTCATACACCCCAGGATGCCTTTGGCCTTCCCCTCTGTCTGTGATTCCTTCTGCAATTCCTTATTCTGCCAACTCGACAGATGTTTTTAACACCACTTGTGAAGTACTACGGGCCTGTCTTTCCTTTTCTGGGTCTTAACACTGGCTTGTTGGTGTGACCCGTGTGATCTCTCCGGGTGTGTTTTTGGGGTGGGGGTTAGCGGGGGGCTGGCTGTGGGTGAAGCGGCTGCGCTGCCGCAGGGGTCGGATCCCGGCAGAACCGCTGTCGGTGCTTTGTGCCTGAGAAGGGCCGGTGGCAGCTCCCGGGTGCTGTGTGGCAGCAGATGGGGGTGCAGCAGCGTGTGTGGGGCGGGCAGAGGGAAAATGGAGCAGCAGGGGGTGGTGACAGTGGTGTGTCTGGGCAGCGACCCCTTCTCTGGGCACAGGGGGTGTCCCTGTTCCATCCCTGGTCCCTGGTGTTGCTGGGCTTCTTACCAGGACTGCTCTGCCTTGACCTGCTCCATCTTCCCAGCTCAGGACTCGCCTTCCCTGCTTGTTTCTCGCAGCATGATTGCTGCCACCATCTCTTGCTGTGGGGCCCTCCTAAGGTCCAGGGTACTCCCCCGGGCTTGCTTTCCCTAAAGCTTCGTCACACATTTCCTGAAGGAGCCGACAGCGCCATGTGAACCTCGATCCTCAGAGGAGTGGGGCTTCTTCCTTCCCTTTGTGGGTCCCAGCTTTGATTTCTGTGGCTGTGCCCCCAGAGACAAATGGAGGTGAGACTGTGCTATCCATCTCCAAAGCTTGTCAGTTTAAAGTTTGCACAGAAAATACTGCCTGGTGTCTCCTCCTCCCTGCTCCTGGCTGGTGACTGGGGCGGGCTGGGCTGAAGCTGGTGGGAGGTCGCTCTCCTGCTCTCTTTGGAGCGTGTGGAGGAACTTTGTGTCATTCGCTTCCCCATTTGCAAAGTACAGAATTCCAGCATTTTCCTGCCTCGTGAAAGGTCTAGAGATACTGAGTCTACTGTGGGGTGAAAGTGTACCTAGAGAATTGCATGATCTCAACCGGGTTTTATTTTCTCTGTGTGTCTCTCCAGGACCCGCAGTGGGTGCAGATGGCCAGAGACAGGCTGTCAATCCGTCGAATGTTCTAAAAATAATCACATATTTCATTGGCTTCTGCATCGCTCGTGCTGTTGGATGTGCTGCTGTTCCTGTGCAGGGTTTGGGAAAGCCGTGCTGGCAGCAGGGGATCGATGGCTGGGGCTTTAGAGCCGGCAAACGGCATTTCTGGGTGCTCGCCCCAGCTGCAGCGAGCGGGGCCTTTCGGTGCCTCATAGAGATGGAAACTCCTTGCACTGCAGGGCATGGCGTGCTGCTCTTCATGCCTGAGAAAGGAGGGAAAAGAGTGTAAAAATTATTGAATTTGATAAAGTCATCAAAATTTTTCAAGAGCTTAGGATGCTCTGGTTATTTTTAATGTTCCCCACAGAAATGCAGTTCCCTTCTCCTTTCTTTATCCTCACCCTTGGAGCATCTCCCTCTCCTGCTGCTCCCAAGGCAAGGTGCCAGGAGGCTGCTGCCCCGCAGTGATGGGGACAGGGGTCAGCAGGAGCTGGGGGCAGCGCTTCGGAAGGGCGGTGGCAGTGGTGGGGGTACTCACAGTCACCAGGTCAGGCTATGCCTGGGGTTATTTTATGGGGTTTTTTAACTGGTTTTTTTTTTTTTTGGGTACCCTTGCCGGAGCATTCCCACCCTCATTGCAAACTCTCAGTAGCATCCCCCAAGCTCCCTGGCAGCAAGCCTAAACAGGCAAAGCCAGTAATCAAGTACATGCTAATATAAATGAAAAAAAGAGCAACAGCAAAACTAACAGCAAAAAGTACAGTATATTTTTATGTATTTTGTTCTTTTTTTCATGTAATTAGTAGGTGCTGACATCAGCTGCATTTGAGGAGCAGCACATTTTTAACAGGTTCCTTGCTTAAATGTATTGTTTGTCCATCGGGAATAACTTTCCTCTTGAAATTACCTAATAAAAGAATTAATGCTGCTGTAGACATGTAACACAAGCTTTTTCACTGTCTGTTTCCGTTCCGGTGTAGGAAGGGTTAAACTGAGCCTGAAACTGCTGTAAAATCAGCTTTGTCATCCTTCGAGTTTAGGCTGCACTCAGGGCTGGTGAGTGAGATGTCTGTCTCCCAGCACAGAAAAATCTCCCAAATATGTACATTATTAATAGTCTGCCTGGTCTCTACCAGGAAACCCAGATCCCTTTTAATCCTATATCCCTACTAATATGTAAAGCTGTTAATATTAGTAAAGAATACCTGGGATTTCTTTCTTGGGAGATAAGGAAGAGGTAGAGGGGAAGAGCAGAGCAGGTTTGCTTCGTTTGATGTGGCTTTAAAACATCAGTGAGAACCTGTAAAGTAAATGTGGCTTTTGTTCTGTTACTGCTCAGAGAACTACAAATTGGATCGGACCTTTCAGAAATACTAATTTTCAGTAGCAATTTCTGCAGTTATACTGTGACCGTCCCAGCTGGCAGGCTTTTGGCTTTTCCCGTTCTTCCTTAAAGCTAACTGGTAGATAAAAAATTCTCAACAAAAAAAGTAAACTCAGAGGTTGTGAAGTCAGGATTCCTCATCAGTTTGTTTTTCCTAGTACTCTATTTTCAAAATGTAATTTTCGGCCTTAAGTATGCCTTCCTAGAACATCACCTTTTGTTTCTTTTAAGGAGGTGAGCTAAACAAGTTCTAAGTCAACAGGGTGGGACCTGACATAAAATTATTTTACTGTGAAAATGTTTATGGACTGGTGACTGGATAGGAAACCCCTGTGTATTTTTATTAGCAAATGAGGAAAAATGCCTTGGTTACTTCTGGTCTCTGGATAACATTCCAATTTACTGGGTGCCCATCTGTTCTGCATATACTTAAGGGCCTGCCCCGACAGGGAAGATGAAGATGTGTTGAAGCTCCTGGGAGGTGCGTGGGACGGGGACACCTGGGCAGGACAGGGTGTCTCGGTGCTGGGGAGGGTCTCTGTCAGACTGAACACTGCAGGATGTGCCTTAACTCACAGAGGCAGGATAGCACTCTCGTTATAAAGCCAAAAGTGCAGGCAGACCTGCATTTCAAGAGTGACCATCACTGCAAGACTCCGCCTGGCGCACAAGGAACAGAGAGACCAGCGTGTTTTGGATGCGCTGGATGTATTCAAAATCAATGAGTCAGAAAAAGTGCATTTTGAAGCAATGGACTTTAATTGCTGTGGGCTGATGCTCTGTAAATACCGAGAGAAAATGATGGCAAGTGTTTCTGATAGAATCTAGCATGGTATGTTCTTGAGCTTTTCAAGACTTGCTGCATTATCTCTTTTGCTGACATCTGGCAGCTTGTAGCTTATGATCTTTTAATGCAGGGGGAAATAATGGGAACTGATTAGGTCCCAGAGGAATTTTCTTCTTTTGCTGCGAATCATAATTTCTGTGGCTTCCATTTGGTTGTTACACAGCCCATTAGACGGAAGTGCTTAGTAGGAACTTCTGGTCTGAGCTGTAACCTGTGCTGCTGGTGCAGAGTGCTCCTGCCCAGGTTTCCTCCCCCTGCGCCTGTGCCCAAGCCGTCGGGCTGGGGTGAGCGGGTGTCGGGGAGGGGAAGAGGGTGACACATTCTGGCAGGACTCTTGGAGAGCAATTGCTGTGGTGTATCGTTAATGGCAGTCACTGCGGAGTGGCTCTGAAGTTCCCAGATTCTGGTTTCCAGGCGGCTCAGCAGGGCAGAGAGGTGGTCGGGAGCCAGGGCTGCTGCTCTGCCTCTGCTCCGCTCCCCAGAGCCCTCACGGCCCTGTCTCTTGGGGTGGCTGCAGCTCCTCTGGAGAGCAGGAGCTGTGTCCTCTTTCTCCCTGTTTGTCTGAACGTGGGGATTATTCACAGCAGTCAAACCGCTGTAAAGAGTGTAGATCACGGTTTTCTTCTTTACGTTGTTTTAAAGCTTTCTTGTTTCTCATTGTTTTTCAGAGTGTTTATAAAGTGAACATAATGTGTCTTTCCATACTGTTTGTACTGGGTATTTCCAAAGCTGCTTTTGATCTTCCTGTCTATAAAACACATAACACCGGGAAGATGTTGTGGTATAAACTATTTAACAGCTCGCAAAAGGTGGCAGCCCTCCCAGGGTGTTGGCACTGGGTGCTGCCCCTCGGGTGACCTGCTTCGTGGTCTCCCCTCTCTGCTGCAGAGCCTGGCCCGACTGCGGGCATTGCCTTTCTCTCCTTGCATGCCCCATGGCTGCCACCTGGCAAGCACTGACTAGTTAAAGTTTTACGTCGCTTTGTCACTGACTCAGTTGCATTTCCAGAGCCCTGTTGGTTTTTACAGGTGTTGTTGACGTGTTGATTTACGAGCATCCTGTTTTGACATGTTACATACAGGGGGCTGTGCCTGGATATGAGGTGCTGAGGTGGAAAGGAGCATCGCGCTTGGCCGCTCGCCCTGCCCGTGTGACTGTACATAATGGAGACCAAGGAGGAGAAAAAGGAACGAAGACAAGGCTATTTTGCTCGGTAAGGTTACGGGCTTCATTTCAATGTTGATTAAAATATGGAACTCCTCATTCTGCCTTTTTCACACAGCTTTACGATTTTTCAGGTATGTATATAAATGAAACTCGTGCTGCATTATGTGTCCGGAAAGTGCTTTCCTTGCTGTGTCCCCAGTGTTGCAGTGGTGATTTTTCTCCTTTTGGGTAGATAGATTTGGTGGATATTTGGAGATAAACTTGAATTGTAATGGTTGTTTGTAACACAAAACTGTTCTTGGGTGCTCAGCTGCAAATTGCACTGCATTTGAGCTTCCAGTGTCTAGTTCTTGAAGAGTGTTTGTAGAAACGAGCACATCTAAAACATAAACATGTCTAAACCTAAAGTTTGTGTGATTTCAGGTAAAGCCTAGACTAAGTTGTGTTATCTCATGGGATAAGATCAGCTTAGAAGGGGTGAGCTGCACAGACTGTATCGTCTTTAAAGGCAATGTGGTTTAGTCCAGTCATTTTTATCATTCGTAATTCATGATTGGTGAGTTTTAAGAAATAAGTGATGTTGGTTTCCTGGTACTTGTGTGCGTTACTTTAGCAAGCCTGCAATCGTCTCTGAGCTCTACAAGAAGAACCAAAGCTCACTCCTGGGGGGACAGGACGGGAGGAAATCGGTATGAAAACCGCTTTGACTCGGAGATACTTTCTGCACTCCTGGAGAGGAGAAGCGTTTACTCTCTCCACTCTGTGCTAAATGTTACTGAAACTGGGCTGAAGCGCTGGCCCTGGTGCATTACAGCCACCTGGAGATGTGCCTGTCACACACCCGGCGGCATGAGGAGAAGCTGCAGCTCTTCTTCATCGCTGTTCAGATGGTGGGTGGGGGTGGCTGGAGGCTTGCGGAGGTTTGTAGTGAAGGACATCTGTTCGTGGCAGGTAACGTGCTTCCCTTTGGAGAAGTGCAACTCTGTGAGTGTTGACAGGAAGGGCTGTAGCAGTTTGGGATTTGGGAAGGGGAAATGAGCAGCGGCACCTGTAGCAGAGGAGGGGTCAAGTGGGGGAAAGTGGCAGTAGCCAAAGAGATCGTACTAAGGCATTAGGCATTTCTTGTTAAGGGAAGGCTCAGGCTTTGAGAGATGTCTGAGTTAGATCCTTTAGAACTGAAGAGAATGTCTTGAGTCCTTTCTGAATGCTGTCTGCTGAACAAAATGGAAAAGCCACAAGAGGCTTTCAGCAAAGTCCTTGACATCTTATTTAGTCTGTGTCGCTGCTTTCCTGTGTCATCTGTGGCTGTTCTCTCATAGAAATTCCCACGGACACTGTGTCCTCCGTGGGCACAAGACATCAGGCCAGGGTCAGAAAGACCTGAAATCAGTTCTTAGTTCTAGCACTTAGTTGCTATGTGACTTTGGGGACACCATCTGTCCCCTCCTGCCTTGCATCTTTCTTCTGGTAGGCTGCAGGCCCATAAAGGAAGCTCCTGCTCTAAGCAAACCCCTGTGTGATTTCTGCACAAGTGTTCTTGTGACCCTCCACTCAGGTTTGAACAGCAGCATGATGTCCTGGGCTGAAGTCTAGCCTGCTCTCTCTGGTACATGGGGTCCCCGTGTCTGGAGAGGGAATGGTTTGAGTGCTTTGCCTGATGCCCTGGGGAAACGTCAGATGAGTACCTGAGAGTGCCGGGCAGCTCGTGTTCCCTTTGGTGCAGTGTCCTCACCTCGTGTTTTAAACGTTTTCAAATTTAGCTTTTGACTTGGTGTAG
Source organism: Nycticryphes semicollaris (assembly GCA_013400055.1). Classification (NCBI taxonomy): domain Eukaryota; kingdom Metazoa; phylum Chordata; class Aves; order Charadriiformes; family Rostratulidae; genus Nycticryphes; species Nycticryphes semicollaris. Next base: position 140,741 of record VXBJ01003933.1, read on the forward strand.
ATGAAGTTCCCAGCTTAGCTGCTCGATGTTGGGACACTGGGACAATTTAGTCGGGGGTGTGCTTTGCTGGTACTGTCAGGTTTGGTTGTTTGGTGTCTTAGAATTTGCAGATACCTGTTCTGGCCTTAAATTGAAGCACCCGATTTTAGTCGTGTTTTGGCCCCACGCTGTTTGTGTGCAGTGTCAAAGAGCCAGCCCTTCCTGATGCTGGGTCCCGAGCTGAGAGCAGCCTCAGCTGATGCCCCAGCACAGTAACCCCTCTGCTTCCATCACTGGGGCTTTTTTCCCCTTCTCTCTTACTGCTGTTACATTTTGTGAGTCTGAGAGAGCAATAATATTTACAAAATCTAAGCTTGTGTGTAGTAAACACTCTTAGGAGACAAGGGCTCTCTCCCTGCCTTTACGTGAATCTCCTTGTGTTTGCCTGTGCCCAGATGTGCATGGGAGAAGACCCTACTGCTTGCCAAGCAGGAGAATGGGAAACGGGTTAGACTTTCTGCCAGCAGGAGGGGAAACGATGTGCCCTGTCAGGAGGGTGGGAAAAAGGGCTCTGCTCCAGCCAGGGCTGGGGAGAAGACTCCTGCTTGTGTCCTGATGAGAAAGGAGGAAATGCATATATGCTGATGAAATAAAAAGTATTATAGCTACTCTGTGGACTGTATTAATGAAAATGCACAAGATTTAATAGAAAACTTGATTCCTTAATGTGAGGGGAAAGGTTATTGTGGTGTCAACAAGGACGAAGGCACTAACTGAGAAACAGGAGATGATGGCTCTTTCCATTGAGGTCCTGCTCATAGAAACCCACATTCTCCGTTGGCAGAGCAGGGGAGGGCAGGGATGAGCAGTGCCCTCACTGCCCGGCCACTTCCCCAGGTGTGTGGCTTCCATCAGAAGGCTTTTGGCCTTTGGGCTAGTGAGGTCCTGGCCCTCCTGGACGGCTTTGGCAGGGTTACACTGGCACTGGTTGGAAGGTTGGCTGGGGACCCCCAAAGCGTTTGTGGTGGTTGGCATGGAGGGAGTTAGGGGCTGGCAGACCACCATGAACTGCTGGAGAGGAGGCAAGGCTAGCAGGGAATAGCTGGCTGCATCCGTCCCCCTCTCCCCCCCTTTAGTGTTGTAAATAAAAGCTGCTTTAAACATCCTTTCAAATATTTACCATTTCTCTAGAGAGAGAGACACCCACCCATCAGATCTTTCCAGTGTGGATCTTCATGGTCTGAGCACCTCAGTTTTCTGGGGTCTCTTCCCCTCCCTATGGCAAGTCAAGCTGAGATAAAACCCTCACCATCCATTTTTTCCAAAGGCTCTCTTACCCACTCCATTTCTTGGTAACGGGCTTATTTTTTGCCTTGGTTGGCAAGAAATGAAATAAGTAACTTTTCAAACAAAATTTAAATCTCTACAAAGCTTTTTAAAGGCCAATTTAGATTCCTTATGCAGATAAGATGTTACAGCTTGTGGGAGTTCAACAGGCAAGAGGTAAAAGAGTAAAATGCAAGCATAAATTTTTCTTATGCAATAGGTCCTTATTTAAGCCTGCTACTCCTACTGAAAGACTATTCTGTGCAGTTCAGCTTTCTTGCCTAATTCTTCAAAGCCTGTTTTTTAGGCTCTTTTCCTGACTTCTGTGTCATTAGCTCCTGAATGGACCAATATTGCTGCAGCTCCTGCAGAGACCTGTCTCTTCCTGCTGGGAAGTCTGCCCTGATATCCAGGAAGGCAGAAGATAAATGGCACCGTGTCATACGGATGTACAGCAGCACTTCTATGGGTATTGGGTCCCTGAAGCTGCTGTGGCACTTGGTGCTTTTTGTTGTGGCAATGTGCCCTTGGACCCAGGTACCACTTGCCAGGTCCCTCTGCCCGACCTGCCTTTATCTTCCCTTTCTCCTTATGGAATGGAGAACTTCTGGGTTTTCCCCTGCCAGTTGCTCAGCCTCAAGGTCAGGGGTATTTCACCTTGTGAAATGAATAGCTATGAATATTTTAACTTAATTTAAAAAGAAATTTCCGAAATGAGTGATGTGTCACATGGACAGGATCACCTTGGCTATAGATTGGTGGTCTGGAACGCTGAGTGTACAGCTTGGGACTGATTGCTTTGCTGTGCTGTTGTGTGAGACTGGACAGGTATGGTGAGGGAGCTGGGAAATGGTGAGGAAGGGTCTGAGTACTGAAGGAATAACACGAGGGTCTCTTTACTGTCAGGGTCTCTGTCTCCTGACCTTCCTCTGGGAAGTTACTTGGCACTTTCCATGTTTTGTATCATCTACCTATGCTCTATGTCAAGTACCTCTCTACTACCTTCTTATCAGAGAGCAACAAATAAGTTGGGCTTTATTTGAATAAAATACTGCTTTAGAACAAGCTGTTGGAGATGCTTATGTGAATTTTATTAATAGGTATGTCTCCAGCTTGTGGTGACCTTAACCTGAAGAACGCTGTATAGAGATGAACTGTAAAACTGAGAGTTACACTGAACGAGTTCTTAGTAGTTTCCAGGGGGATTACAAATTTTATTTCTCAGTCTCTTTTTTTGGTCGCCAGTGAGAGACAGACTGCTGAGTCAAAGATGAAGTGCTGCACTAGGGGAAATACTCTTACTGGGATGTGGTGCTTTTGAGTTTATTGGGTTTACATTGGTCTCGTTACTGTCACTCACGGGCTGATGCACTCCGGGCACTCCTTTAGCCAGTCCTTTGTGTATTACAAACTGACAGGTTTGCATCTCACTTGGAATTTTTCTGCTTTATTCAGCTTTATTTGTACGTTTCATGTTTTTTATCCCTGTGGCTATGAGATGGAACGAGCACAATAGAGTGGGTGCTGAGGGAGCATGTGGCAGGAGAAGATGTCGGTGGCAGGGGAGGAGGGAAGCCCGGGTCGGGAGCAGATGCACAGATGTACTTTCTGAGGGCAGCTCCTGCACCTGAGGCTGCCAGAGGTTTTTCTGTTGGGTGCTGTTCTTGTTGGCCAGACTTCTTTCATCCACGCATCGGGCTTCACGTGCCGGGTGCTGCCCGGATCCCCCTTTCTCCAGCAGTCGTCTCCTTGCTATTGTTTGTGCTCCGCGGAGCCCGAGAGTTGGTGTTTACTCAGGTTTCCTGTAGCACTCATAATTTATTTTTTGCTTTTAGAAGGAAAAGCTTCCACACATTGTTTTTAAAACAAACCATCGCTGAGGTTTATCTTGGGTGTGAAGAATAGTCAAGCCAAGATCCTGGAGATGCTTAAATTTTTTAAATGACTCTAGGAAATAATACATCATTTCAGCTCATCTGTGTAATGGAAATTCCTTAGCTCTGCTTCCAGACATACAAACATCACCTCATGATGCTGTTACTGACACTGAAAGCAGTATTGTGTTTTACTTGCATTGTTTTAACCAGTATGTATCGCCTGAGGCATTTTACTCTCCAGTAAAAGGCTGAAGGTATCACGGCTTCTCATCTGTGGGCTGCAGTGGCTGTGATTTGCTGTGCTCTTTAGGGGTGTATGTGCAGGGTAGGTGATTTGCTGTGGTCTTTAGGGGTGTATGTGCGGGGTAGGTGATTTGCTGTGCTCTTTAGGGGTGTATGTGTGGGGTAGGTGATTTGCTGTGTTGGATGCTGAGAGAAGCCATAAAATATTCTCTGAAACATCCAGTGCTGCAGTTGGCCTTCCCAGTGACTTCAGGTGGAGGGGCTTGGACGTGCACAGCAGCCTTTCTGCCCGGGGCAGTGCAGGTCAGTATTTCAGGTGCCTTTGCAAGCCTTGCAGTTCTCTGACACTGAAGAATGTCTCGAATTTCTCAGGCAGCAGCACCGGGAGCTTTTGGGTAGAGCTGGGGAGGCTGGTCAGGCCCTTCAGGTGCTTGAGAGGCACTGGCTGTTCATTGCTCATAAACTTACTGTTGTATATATTAAAAATATGAAAGTTTTCTCGTTGTCATAGCCGTAAACCTGGAGAACAAGCGTTGGAGAGAAAACAGAACCTGCTTTGTCTGAGAGTGTTGCGGTGCAGGGGAAAAGCCGCCTGTCGTGGGAACTGTTTCCTCATCCCAGGCTGCTGCTGCCTTCTGGACTTTCGTACTAGCAGTCTGGTAGTTATGGGATGCAGGATGAGAATCAGCAGAAGAGCATAAATTACCATCCTCTACTCGGCTGTGAGTCACAGGATTATTCCCAAGGTGAATTCCCACCTCTGGGAAGCAGGAAGGAGGCAGTGGTTTCTGCAGCCTCGGTTCTTTCCAGTGCTTTCATCTTCAAGAGCAGCAGAGTCACTTAAGGCTGAGGAGGAATTTTGTTACAGGACAGCAGAGTTAGTGGGAGTATCTGGTGGGGCTTTCTTCAGAGTTCTTCAAAATGTTCCTGTACCAGAAATGCTATTTGTGGGGATGCAGAGCTTGCACGAGACAGAAGTGTGGTGCATCTCCCCCCGGTTCCCTTCCCTTCCCTCCGCGCGTGAAGCGGGACTGAGTAATGGTGTGGGCTCTGTGGAAAGAGGCTGTTCTTAGGAAGAAGAAAAGGCAGAGTTGCCCGGTGTTCTTGGTTTCTTTGAGGGCTTTATCACAGAATAGACAGTTGGAAGAGTTTCTGTTGGTTTAATCTTCAAATGTGCTGTCTCACAGCAGCAATGTGAGAATTTTCACTCCTTGGGGTGGGTGTGGGGTTGTGGGGAGCACTCACTGACCTTGTGTTTGCTTTTCCCAAAGGGACCTTTGGGTGTCTCATATCAGCCTTCACAAAGCAACTGCCAAAAGGTACAGGCTAGGCCTTTTGATGTCGGATGTGTGCAGTTTGGGTAGGAGCTGCTGCTGGCATGGCTGTGATGTGCTTTGCCTTCCTGCCCTCCCTTCCCCGTGGCTGAGCTGCCTGTGCCCAGCCAGGGCTGTGTGGCTCTTGGCTCTTCCCGCTGGCACTGGGCTCCCGCTGTGCCAGGAGGGTGAGCTCTCCTGCCCTCGGCACCAGCCCAGCTCCCAGCCTGTCCCAGGCCCCCTGATGCTGGGGATGGGTGTCGGGGTGGTTTGTGGTGGGCTCCCTGCCCTGTGCCGTGGGCTGGGGTTTGGGAGCCATGCTCCACCACCCTCCTGCTGTTCCACTGGGGTCTGGGTGTGAGAGTCCCCAGGGGAGCAGCAGGGCTAGTTAGGAATTTGGGGAGGAGGAAGAGAACAGTCCTTGTGGAGAAATCTTTGTAATGTTGATGAGCCATAAATCACTTCTCTGGGTGTCTTAATGGGTGTTTTCCTGTGGGACAGCAGTCTGGCTCGGAGAACTTCTCTTGTATAGCACTTAATAGACTGATAATAACTCCAGGTTTCTACCACTGTTTTTCTGGAGTGGGTCTGTTTACTTCAATAGGCATAACCCTGACATCCAGCCGATCGCAGGTAAACTGAGTTCCAATTGGATTTGATGGATTTGATGGCATTTCTGTTGTTTGCTGACTTTTGCTTTGGGTTATGCTTCTATAAATACATGGCTTCAAGGCGTTAGTCACATCCTTCAATCAGTCTTTAAAAATCCAATCTCCTCAAGAAGAAAATGTATCTGTATGTTCAATGTCTGGGTTAACAAGATGGAGTGCAGCAGGCACTGCGTGTCACCTGAGGCCCAGAAGGGTTTTTGTTATTATAAAAGTATTTTGTGTTACAAATGCAGCCAAAACCACTGTGGTTTTTTCCTTTTCTCCCCCCCCTTTTTTTTTCTTCTTTTTCTTTGCAATCCCACAGAGTGTCTTAAAACTAGAGCATATGACTCAGGTCTCATGAACTGGTGCATTTTAGTGACTGCATGCAGAAGAAGGCTCACGCTGTTCGCTGTAACACAACGGTGGCAGTTGCTTGTAGGACCAGAGTTGTACAAACGTCCTTGTTTCTCCAGCATCTCACTCCCATTCGGCGTCTGCCTGAAGTGCTGCAGGACCTTCAGGGCTTGCAGAGACCATGGAGGTGGAACAGAATCATAGCATGGTCCAGGGCAGAAGGGACCTCNTCAGCCTGTCCTTGTAGCAGAGGGGCTCCAACCCCCTACCAACCCCCGTAGCACACTACACCGGTGTGGTGGTGGTGGGGCTGCTGCAGGGGACCAGGCCGTGTCAAATCCTGACGCTGGCAGGAGGGGTATGTGCACCAGGAGCTGCACTGGTTGGTGCCTGCCTGTGACTGTCCCTTGTAGACAGGCCCTGCCCTCCCTTGTCATCTTTACGCTTACGGGTAACGATCCTGTGACCGTAGTACGAGGGAGGTGGTGCCATATTGCTGTGTACAGAAGTGCTGATGGGAACACTCCTCTGGGTGGAGGGGGTTATCGTTCTCGCCTGTGAAGGGGGCAATACCAGTCGTTATTCCAGACACTGGAGTTACAGATTCCTCTTGTTCCCCCCGTTACACCAGCGTTGCCGGGTGCTTTTTAGAACTCTAATGCACATGACAGGGTCTTCGGAACACTTGGGCATTTCCTCTTCTGGGCTGGGGTCTGTGAGCGGGAGCTCTGCTCAGGAGCCCATGAAGCTGCTGACCATGTGAAGCAGGTTAGAGATGGTCTGGGGACAAGGCATGCAAGCACAGAACGGAGGTACCCGGTGGGCAGGTTGAGGTTGGTGTGTACCGATGACTCTGAAATGCTTTGAACGGAGCCTTTTTTCCGCTGGTGTCCCAGTGCTTCTCGCTGCCAGGGTGTTCCTGAGCGGCCGAGCTGGCAGGGGTCTCTGTGGGGGGCTCAGCACCCCTGTGCCAGGAGCTCCCGGCCCTGGGAAACACCTGGGGATGTTTGGGTCATTCTGGCCTCCTTGTTAAAGTAGTGTTTGGCATTTAAAACCGAGATTAGAAGAGAAGGAATTAAATGGGTCTCTAAATCAAAGACAACAGCTGTCCAGAATCCTTTCCCTATGGAAAGGTTTTATTAAGCTGTTGCCATGGTAATGGAGTGCTGAGTACATCACCGTCTCTTCTGCGAAGTAAACAGAAAAGAAGGGGATACTTTTTGCCTTTGAAAATAGGAAGTTTATTAAGCTGTGTGGGAACACTGTAATTCTTATACTTCAGAAAATAAAAACTTTATGACAGCTCAAAACTCTTGAGTCTTACCCTGGGAAATGGTGATTATTTTAATTATTTTTCCCTGTAAAATAAACATAAAAGAGTTTAACTGGGTTATTTAAAATTCCTTGATATCGGTCAGAAGACTGGGGGGAAAAGTACATATTTTCATTTAACCAAAGACCTTTTCTCTATCAGAAGATTACAATGTCTTTAAAATTCCAGAAGAGCTTTCCTGTAAGTCCTTCCCTGCCCGCCGCAGCCGATGGAGCCGGGACAGTGAGGGGTGTCTGTGAGCTGTGGGTGGCATCGGGCAGAGATGGGACAGACCTTGACCGTCCCTGCAGCCCTGGGCTCCCGAGCGCGGCTGCCGACTGACCCCGCGTGAGACCCGGCTGTCGGCCAGTAACTGGAGTTCAACGTGGAGGTTCCCAGCTGTGACCTGTGCTGCTCATACCAGAGCTTTCTGTAGCTGCTGTTTGTCCTTGGAGTGACCAGAGTGCGGGCACTTCCAGTGTCTGCAGCCATGGTGTTCCCCTGGGGAATGGTGTCCGAGTTACCTTTTTTCATAGGATTTTTCCCTCTGCAGTTAAATCTGTCATTAAAAAAAAACCCCACACGTTCTGTCCCTTACTGTTGCCTTAATAGTGTGTTGCAGTAGTACACGTCTGTCCTCCTGGCTTGCTCGTGTCCAAGCCAGGATGGGCAACAGCCTGGAAAGGCTGGTGTCCATGGAGCCTGCCTTCCTGCGGGGTGGGGGCTCCTTGGTTTTAGGAAGTTTTCTCTCTGAGGACGGGATGGTTTTGTGTTCATTCCTGTTGTGAAGTGACCGTGGCCACGCTGAGGAGGTCGGGAGTGAAGCTGCAGGGTCTGGCAAACAGCCCAGCTTCCTTTGGCTCAGCCAACGCTCATGATTTATGGGGTCTGAGGTGGCTTCTTGGTCAGGTTCCACCAGGTGGGATGGAGCAGGTTCCATCAGGTCGGGTTCCACCAGGTGGGATGGAGCAGAGCCGTGGTGGGGCTGGCACCCGTGGGGCCAAGGGGAGGTGGGTGATGTGTGTACAGAGAAATTAGTAGATATTATATTGAGTGCAGAGATTTAAATTTGGATGGAAATGGTTTAGCCTGAATGAAATAATTGGGGTGTGTGTCATTTTGCATACAAAGTAACTTAACAGTTGGGAACAAAACCATTAAGATGTTTGATGTGTTTTAAAGTGCTAAACTTCTTGCATATATGTAGAAATGGATGAAAAGGTCCAGTGTTTGTATGTGATCTGTTTGTGCTGTGCAGGATGTTAAGCTGGTTGTGTGCCAGAAGTCAAGGCACATTTTAGAGGATGCACATTGTGGAAAATTTCCCAAAAGGAAAACTGTGTCACCTTCAAGATAAAATGAAGATTTCTTCTCCTTTCTTTTTTTTCCAATATCTTTGGAGGGCCACTTTGTTAGATGTTTTTTCTCTAAAGCGAGAGTTGTCCAGGCTGTATGATTTTTAGTCTAATACATCACAAAAATCATGCCCTATTATCCTATGAACATTTTAATCATCCTGTGCTATAGACCAAGTGCTCTGTGATTCATTATTCTGTATCAAACAAGGTCTTAATGTTTTTCTAATTGTTGGTTAAGTTTATCTAATTGTTTGTTAGGCATCTCTGCTGAGTGAGTGTTAACCAAAACCCAATGGAATTTCTAGAAAAAAGCGACTGTCAGATTTCCATGTCTCTATTTTCTCAGAGACCGAGTGGCGCAGCTTTGCTGGCTGCTTGTCGTCTCCTGGTGAACGCTGTGCAGACCCCGTCACCCCTCCTCTCTCCCGTCAGGGGTGTCCTTACACCGACCACCCCCTCAATAGTGCCACGGGAAGTTCTTTGGGTTGCTTTATGCAAAAGATGCAGATTTATTTGTCTGGAAGATGGAGGAGGCCATTGCTTGAAATCTTTCCCAGCTCCTTTCTGGTCAGTCAGTGCCTGAGCTATTAAGCAGCCAGTCGCAAGCTGGATG
>VXBJ01003933.1:150016-189209 GCA_013400055.1 Nycticryphes semicollaris
CGCGGCTGCCGACTGACCCCGCGTGAGACCCGGCTGTCGGCCAGTAACTGGAGTTCAACGTGGAGGTTCCCAGCTGTGACCTGTGCTGCTCATACCAGAGCTTTCTGTAGCTGCTGTTTGTCCTTGGAGTGACCAGAGTGCGGGCACTTCCAGTGTCTGCAGCCATGGTGTTCCCCTGGGGAATGGTGTCCGAGTTACCTTTTTTCATAGGATTTTTCCCTCTGCAGTTAAATCTGTCATTAAAAAAAAACCCCACACGTTCTGTCCCTTACTGTTGCCTTAATAGTGTGTTGCAGTAGTACACGTCTGTCCTCCTGGCTTGCTCGTGTCCAAGCCAGGATGGGCAACAGCCTGGAAAGGCTGGTGTCCATGGAGCCTGCCTTCCTGCGGGGTGGGGGCTCCTTGGTTTTAGGAAGTTTTCTCTCTGAGGACGGGATGGTTTTGTGTTCATTCCTGTTGTGAAGTGACCGTGGCCACGCTGAGGAGGTCGGGAGTGAAGCTGCAGGGTCTGGCAAACAGCCCAGCTTCCTTTGGCTCAGCCAACGCTCATGATTTATGGGGTCTGAGGTGGCTTCTTGGTCAGGTTCCACCAGGTGGGATGGAGCAGGTTCCATCAGGTCGGGTTCCACCAGGTGGGATGGAGCAGAGCCGTGGTGGGGCTGGCACCCGTGGGGCCAAGGGGAGGTGGGTGATGTGTGTACAGAGAAATTAGTAGATATTATATTGAGTGCAGAGATTTAAATTTGGATGGAAATGGTTTAGCCTGAATGAAATAATTGGGGTGTGTGTCATTTTGCATACAAAGTAACTTAACAGTTGGGAACAAAACCATTAAGATGTTTGATGTGTTTTAAAGTGCTAAACTTCTTGCATATATGTAGAAATGGATGAAAAGGTCCAGTGTTTGTATGTGATCTGTTTGTGCTGTGCAGGATGTTAAGCTGGTTGTGTGCCAGAAGTCAAGGCACATTTTAGAGGATGCACATTGTGGAAAATTTCCCAAAAGGAAAACTGTGTCACCTTCAAGATAAAATGAAGATTTCTTCTCCTTTCTTTTTTTTCCAATATCTTTGGAGGGCCACTTTGTTAGATGTTTTTTCTCTAAAGCGAGAGTTGTCCAGGCTGTATGATTTTTAGTCTAATACATCACAAAAATCATGCCCTATTATCCTATGAACATTTTAATCATCCTGTGCTATAGACCAAGTGCTCTGTGATTCATTATTCTGTATCAAACAAGGTCTTAATGTTTTTCTAATTGTTGGTTAAGTTTATCTAATTGTTTGTTAGGCATCTCTGCTGAGTGAGTGTTAACCAAAACCCAATGGAATTTCTAGAAAAAAGCGACTGTCAGATTTCCATGTCTCTATTTTCTCAGAGACCGAGTGGCGCAGCTTTGCTGGCTGCTTGTCGTCTCCTGGTGAACGCTGTGCAGACCCCGTCACCCCTCCTCTCTCCCGTCAGGGGTGTCCTTACACCGACCACCCCCTCAATAGTGCCACGGGAAGTTCTTTGGGTTGCTTTATGCAAAAGATGCAGATTTATTTGTCTGGAAGATGGAGGAGGCCATTGCTTGAAATCTTTCCCAGCTCCTTTCTGGTCAGTCAGTGCCTGAGCTATTAAGCAGCCAGTCGCAAGCTGGATGAAGCGAGCTCTGCTGGGCTTGTCTTTACCTGCCCGCTCTGAAGGGATGGCCATTCCAGGTCATTAGTCCTTATGGAATGGTATGAGAGTGGTCGAGGTGTGTCAGAGTCTCTGCTCGCTGTCCCCTGCCGGGAGGGTGCCCCGGGGTCTCTGCAGCCGGGTCACGGTGGCCATGGAGAGCCAGTTCCTCTGACTCTCGTGGGGCTGGGTGGAAAGCCCCCCCCTGCCCCAACCCACCGTGCATGGTGACAGGCTGAAAACCTTCACTGCAAAACTCTGTGTTTGGACAGACTTGGAGAATGCCTTATCCATTGTCGCTCAGAACACATCGAGGAGCTGTGGAAGGACGTCTCTGTGTAAATTCAGAAGAAATGTTTTGCCTGTCAGAACCAATTAGCTGAAAACCTGTTATCTGGCGTCTAAGTGAAATTACAGATGTGTAAGACTCTTTCCTTGGAGACCAGGGTGTTTTTGCAGATAAGCTGTTTGTGTCTCCTGCCCTCCCTTCTTCTCTCTCCCTCTTCCTCCCAGCAGCTTTCCTCGGGAAACACAACAAATCCACCGGCTGCCACGCTGGAAATCGACCTCCTCCTGCAGTAACACCCTACCCTGCCTCTGGAAAGGACACAGGGGTTTGGCCCGAAAGGCAGGACCTGACACTGGTCTGACTGAGGGGTTTCTGTCACTTATTTATTTGGCCTTCAGCTCCCCTTTTCTCTCGTAACCATGAGTACGAGACTGAATGTTGGCTTTACTCCTCTGTCACCAAAGGACTGGTCCTGCTTTAGCTCTTTATTTTTAAAGTTGCCTGGGGCAACTTTGAATCTGTAGTTCAAACGAGGATGTTTTAAGGAAAATGCTGATGGAAGCTGTTGGTATTGTCTTGAGTACTGCTGACCTCTAGAGAGGTTTTTCTCTTTATTCTCCGCCCCCCCATTGCCCTCCCCACCCCGAGGGGCAGGAGGCGTTGGGTCCCTGCAGCACAGAGTCAGGAATGTGTCTGGCTGACACTGGAATCGGGCACAACATGGGTAAGGAGTTGCTGTTTGGGTGCAGGGGTGTCACAGAATCCCAGAATGCTCTGGGGTTGGAAGGGACCTCTGGAGATCATCCAGTCCCACACCCTGTCATGGCAGGTCCCACAGGAATGTGTCCAGGTGGGGTTTGAATGTCTCCAGAGATGGAGACTCCCCCACCTCTCTGGGCAGCCTCTGCCAGGGCTCTGACACCCTCACAGCAAGGAAGTTCCTCCTTGTGTTTAGATGGAACTTCCCATGTTCCAGTTTGTGCCCGTTCCCTCTTGTCCTGTCCCTGAGCACCACTGAAAACAGACTGGCCCCATCCTCCTGACACCCACCCTTGAAGTATTTCTGGGTGTTGATCAGATCCCCCCTCAGCCTTCTCTTCTCCAGACTGAACAGACCCAAGTCCCTCAGCATTTCGGGTTTGTGCTGGGACTGGGCACAGGCTCCCTGTGGTGGGACTGGGATGCTCTGGGGCTGCTGCAGAAGCCTTTGGTCAGGACTGTGGCTTGTTTGTGAAAAACAACCTTCCTTTGCATATGCAGATTCTCATTAGTCTAAAGAAACCACTGCATTTGTTCCATAGATGCACTCACTTCTATCTTCTATAGGTCCCGGAGGGCTGTTTTGTGTGTAGCCAGGACCCCTCACACAGAGTCCCGGTTGCTGTGTGGAGCCCGCGCTGCTGCTGCGTGGGGTACAGACCCGGGGCTCTGAGCGTGTGGGGAACCCCAGCACCCTCCCGAGGGGGCTGCAGAACCGGGATCTCTGCTGTCAGGTTGGGGAAGCGTTTAGGAAATACACACACGTGCACATGTGGTAGACACAGCTTTGGCCAGACAGTCTTTTGAAGTGTTTTGCTGTAAAGTGTTGGTCACACGTGGTCTGAGAAACTGACCCTTCTCAGAGGTCTCAAGCTGGATAGTCTGAACTTAGGAACTGGTTTTAATGTTTTATTAAAAAAAAAAAAGTTGTGTAGCCTGAAATGTCTTACTGTAACTCTAAAATGTTCTGTGTGTTTATTTTTATGTTGTAGCCTGAAAAAATATGTTGATAGCATCTAAGTATAGAAGGTGGAAGGAAGACTCGGTGACGTTCCTACATGACATTAATAACTTAAAACGTCGTTTTCCCCAGCGGAAGCTGCTGCTGTGACATCACGTAGCGGTTTCCCACCGGCTGTGACTCCTTGGTTGTCTGTGTTGTCTGTGCCCGATTCTCCCCCTGCACGTGAGGAAGGATTCAGCCGCAGCAGGTTGTCCTGCTCCCTCCCGGTGGTACCCTGGAACTGGGGAGCTGCTGTGCCCGCGGGAGGGTCCTTGCCTGTGGTGTGTGTCAGGGACTCCTCACAGAGCGTATTCCAGTGACACGGACCCTCTGCCCTCAGCCTTCGCTCTCACTCGGCACAGTCGGTGCTGGAGGTGGGGATTTAGCAGAAAATTCTGCGTTAGGGGTCCTGAGGCACCTTTCTCACTTGAGCTGGGCTTTAAGGAGCCTTCTAAGAAGAAAATACCCGTGTTGCTGTAGTGCCGAGTTGGAGTATTTCCAGGCAGCTGGTTAAGGTGTCTCTCACAAGAGAAATGCTCCTGCATGGCTGAGCGTGACCCCTGGGTTGGGGACACTTGGGGGCCGGTGGTGTGGGCTGTACTGGGAGAGCAGCCGGGCGGGCACCGGTGGCCACAGGGAGGTGACCTTGGACAAGGTGGGAAGAAATAACACGTTTATATCAAAACAAGTGCAGGGGCAGTGGACTGTGAAATTGCTGTGGTCGGTGCTGCGTTATAATACGTTGTGATTTGAGGCTGGATTTTATCCAAAGCTTCATCTTGGAAACACCACTCAGTGTCTCATTTCCGTGTTTAGTTGTATGATGCTTGAAAACAAAATGACTTTTCAGTGTGTTTTGTTTCTTTTTCCCTGTCCCTACTCCTCAGTAAACAACATTCAAAACTTTATTACCTTTTTTGTTACAAATGAGGAGATACCGTTGAGGCGCTGACAGGGTTGAAGAGGATGCTGTGGGATAATCTGAGTTACCAAGTTACTGATGCAGAGTGTGTGGTTTTTACTAAGTTGTAAGGAATTCTGATATTAATGTTTTTTTAAAAAGTCAAGTTAGTGAGTGAGTTGACGTGTCTGTAGAGGTCGGCTTCATCTTAACGTTGTGGGGTTTTTCTTTATGCAGGTTGAAAAAGAAAAGGCAAGGCAAGCCAAACACCGAGACTGGCTCTGCCAAGTCCCCTGGGTCTCCTGTTTCCAAAACACCTCCTGAGAAAGATGATGAAAGTAAAGTTATTTTGGAGCAAATCAGTTCCTCTGAAGACAACTGTAAAATTGCTGGGGAAAAGGAAACTGCTCCGGACAAAGAAAAGAAAAAGAAAAAATACAGTCAACTGAAAGACATCAGACGCACGGAACTGAAAAGGTACTACAGTACAGGTGAGTTGCCTTAATGTGTGGTGGCTTGAACTGTGTTTGTCTTGCCTGATGATGTACCTGCCTCATACTCTGCAGGTCTTCCTTAAAAGGCTGATTGACTTTGGATATCCTTCCTGTAACAACAAACAAAATTACCTACTTCTGCACTAATGCTGCCCTTAAAATAAAACAAACAAACTCAGTTCTATAACTCAGTGTTGTTATAGGCAACATTAAAGTTTATTATTGCATTTTATTTTAGTATTATTTTAAGATTTGTCTACTAGTGCTTTATGGCATTGGGGTTCAGGTTTTTTTGATGGAATTGTTTCATAAATTGTTGTATACTACTTAAGACTTCAGTCTTAATTCATGTTTATTTTGTCTGTTGAAGTGTGAGCAAGTGAGTAAATTAACTATGTGTTTTTAAACAAAGGGCTTGCATGCTTGGATGCTTTCCCCCCCTGCTGTATCAGTACCTCAGTTAATCTTAGATGTGTTCTTGCAAGTAATTCAGAAAACAATCAATTTGTGCATATGTACAAGATGAGTCCTACACACGTGTTTGCAGTTCTGGGTTGTAATTTGTTAGATATACTTAAGTAATTTTAGATAAATTTATTAAATACCTCTCTTGGCATTCTGTAGGAATGATGTTTTAGATGAAGAGCACTCTGGTTCCATTTGGAAGGAACTTTTTTTTAAGGGCTGTGGGTGGTGGCCGATGTCCCAGGAGCAGAGTTTGCTGTGGGCAGCATGTGGGGTGGCTGTGATTTATTTACCAGGCCATGATTTTGGGCAGGCTTAAATCTGATGAGACCAGTAATCTGGGAGCTAAATGAAAACTTGCAGCTCTTTGTTTGAATTTCTCACCACACTGTCATGAAATCAAATCTGTAGGAGGAAAACTGGTGAACTGTTAATGAGTGAAGCTGTGAACTCTTTCTGTTTCGTAAATACACTAGTTTAAAAAAAACCCCAAACACAGCAAAAAGTAAACTCTTGTTGCATCCCTTGTAAAGTGTGTCTGCCAAAGGCAGCAGTGTGTTGTTGGTTTGTACCTAAAGGATTTGGTGGGTGGGTTTAGGTCGCTGGATGTTGTTTCTCTAGTGTTTTCTGTGGAACACGGGCAGCAGCAGACACCCATGGTGGGGACAGGGGAGAAGGGGAGGCTGGTCCCTGCCGCTGCCCAGGGGGATGTAGGCTCCCCGGGGTGTCTCTGGCCTGGGGCCGGCAGTCGGTGCAGGCATTTGCTGGGAAGGGATCCCACGTTCCGTGTGTTCCAGCATCGGCACAGGGGGGGTGTCCTAGGGGCACACAAAGCCTGTGGGTTCTGCAGAAACACGGAACTCCCGTGGGGCAGTACCAGCACTCGGTGCTGAGCCCAGCACAGACCTGGCTGAGGAGACCCCCGGGGAGAGGATCCCCCCGCTGAGTTTAAACTCCTGCTGCCGGCTGTCCCTGAACAAAGCCGTTGACCCAGCTGGAGCATGAACATTGTGGAACTGGAAGTCTGACGAGATCTGGAGAATGGTGGATTGAGAAACACGTGCAGTATCCCCACGCCTCACGAGCAGCTCTTAGAGTCCCGTTGGAGGAGCCCTTGGTTGTGGCAGTGTCTCTCTGCGTGTCCCATGCCTGCCTTCACCCCCTGTAGTGGAGACCTGTGATTCCTGGGATGCTGCCACCCCCACCAGCATCCCCAGCGGTTTCCCCAGCTCTCCCTGTGCCCGCAGCAGCCCCTGTGAACTGGGATTGCTCAAATAATTCACCTTTGCCTGTGGTGGAGAGAGCAAACCCTCGTCTCGCTGAGCTGGGTCCTGCCAGAGCCTTCACAGAATCTCAGGGATTGGAAGGGACCGTGAAAGCTCATCAAAGTCCAATCCCCTGCCGGAGCAGGAACACCCAGAGCAGGTCCCACAGGAACGTGTCCAGGCGGGTTTGAATGTCTCCAGAGAAGGAGACTCCACAACCTCTCTGGGCCTTCTCCTGAGCCTGGGTCCTGTACCCTCAGCGCCGGTGCTTGCACACAGCCCGGGTGCCTCCCAGCTTACTCCATGATGTGTAGAAAAGGGGGGCTTGTCCCAAGAGAGTGCACCTGGTTTTTTTTTCAAAAATTCCCCTTCTTACACACCGATTATTGCATATTCTAAGAGTTAATGCCTATTCATTGTTATTCTCTTTAATGACTGGTCGAGATTTCTTCCCTTCCCAGGTAAATTAGCGCACAGGCTGTTTTCTTCTTCCGTTGATCTCTGTTGGGCCGGTGGTGTCTCTTGGGGGGTGGTCAATGGGTGGGTGGTTGCGGTCTCCCCCTGCCCAGATTCCCTTTTACCTCCTCCTCTTCCCGTCTCTGCAGGTCCAGGAGGTTTCCTGGGTTTGCTGCCCAGCCCTGCAGCCCCCGCTCTCCCAAGGGGCACAGCCCGCTGCCCGCACAGCGGCATTGTCCAGCGGCCGGTGCCTTCACTTACTCTGAGATAAATCCTGCCTCTTTGCTCTTTCTCCAGAAATGGTCAAATAGTGCTGGGGTCGTACAGGGGACTTCTAGAGCGGTGGCAGGTTCCCTTGGTTGCTGGAGTAGGTGGTACATTCCACGTTTCTAGTTAACACGGGTTTTACTCCAGCAGGAGGTGTGCATTCGGCAGTTCCTGCTGGAGGGTGTCAGCTGCTGTGGGACGGTGCTGCCCCGGCTGTGAAGACTTTACGTTGTAATTGTTGGTGCATTTCCATATGGAAGGGGCTGAGAGGGATGGTCCATACACATCAGTCTTTGGTATTTAACGTTACGGATGCATATACCTCAATTACTTTAGTTCTTCCACATCATTTCTTCCCTCTGGGTTGTCCCTTTGCTGACGTTTCTGAGGTGCTCTGACTACAGTAGTCCCTCTCTCGGTTACAGTTACCATGAGTGTGTTTGCACAAGGGCTGGGGGTTTTTGCTGGTTATTGTTTTCCAGTTACTCAGCTCTGACTTAATGTCTAGAACTTTCAGAAAATCTGATACAGGAGTCACTAATTCTTTTTCTAAATGCTCAGTTTTCCCAGTCCAAAGGCAAGCATTAGATGTAGCGAGAGCCTTGCAGAGGGTCTCCTCCGTGTGCCGAGGCGGTGATGCAGACAGAATTCATCCTGCGCCTGAAGGGAGGGCCTGTCCCAAGCTGCTCTGGGCCCAGAAGGGCCGTGTCTGTCAGTCCAACGGAACAAAGACCCCTGTCCTCTGAGCAGCGTCCTCTTCGTGCTTCACAGGGCTGTGAATCCATCTTTAGTTGAAAGAGAAAGGAGGAAGGAGCATCACATCTCACTGCAGTTTGTTCCTCACACACCATGTGTCTGCACGGGAAGCTGGTGGTTGTGTTTGCCCGTATGAACGCATCAGTGCTGGGAGTGACAGCCTTAGCCAGCTGCTCAGTGCCGTTCCTCTCCATAGATTATGGAAGGGCTGATGCTCTCATCAGGAGGATTTTGTTGACTGGGCAAATCCCTTTGTGTTGCAGACTGGCTTCAGAGAGCAAGAATGAGGGCAGATACAAGGAGGGGTGAAAAGGGACATAGTTTGCTTCTTCCAAAATCAAGATCCCAAATAAAATGACAGCAGCATCAGAAGAAGTTTATTCAGTTGCAATTGTCTGTGTAGAATAAGGAGGGGTTTGGAATGACTGACATGTAAGTGTAAACTGGGTGCAGGTGGCCCTTGGTGTGTCAGCATCGGCCGCTGGAACCCTGTGGGACGCGTGAGGTGGCCGCCTGACTGAGCGGCACCGGTTTCAGCTCACTTGTTTTGGAACAAGAGCAAATGATCTCGGATCCCAGCGGGCTGGTGGGAGGCCCCCAGGTTCTGTGCAAGCTGGAGTGTTAATTGGTGTTTACTCCCAACTGCAGAAGGGATGCCTTGGCCTCAGGCAGGGGAATTTGGTCTCAGCAGTACGTGCCAGAAATAACGCTCTTCGCACTTAAATTCTGAAAATGTGGATGGGAACGTCTTAATGCTGCTCGGGCTGGTGTGTGGAATCCTCTGCTCGTTCTCATCCCGATGGAAAAGCTCCTGTCTGTTGTAAAACTGAATAAAAGACAGAAAGAAGCAAAACTTGGTGTTTTGTTTGTAATCCTTAGCTATTGCCTACCAGTGCCCAACAAGTTGCCTCCAAGCCTTGAGGAGGGTGGGTGACCGGGCTGAAGCTGGCTGTTGGGCGGGGGTGAAGGTTTGTGGGTGTATAACCCCAAACTGGAACCTTGGCCACTGGTGGTCAGTAAACTGGTACAGCTTTCAGGTGGGATGGGGGGGAACTGAAGTGGGAAAGGACAGAACATGAAAACTGAGCCTAGTAACATAAAAATAAGGAGATTTTTTTAACTGTGTTACGAACAAAAGAGAAACTAGCAATAATTGTAGCTCATTATGTGATGCCAGCGGTGGAATTGTCAGTAATTTTCTGGTGTGTGTCTGAGCAGCAGGGAGGAGGAGAGGACTAGGAGGAGAACCAAAGTATTTGTGTGCTCTGGTGTGATCCTCTCTGCTCAAAGGGTTAGAAATTAAGGTAAGCATTAGCTTAATAAGTGTAAGCTCCTTTTTAAGTTGGTGGAGCTGCTTTTTCTGTAGGAGTCCTAAGAGACAGTTGATGAACCTTCTTGATGGCTGAGGTGGTTTTTCTTCAGTGACCTTTAAAGAGGGTTGGTACAGGAACTGTATATTCCTTCCTTGAATTCTGAAGTAGGCACCCAGGGCTGATGGCGTTTGCCAGAACAGCGTTGCTGATGTTCAAAAGCAGGATTTGAGACAGCGATGTCTTGTGATGTGTTCCAGGGGGGGTCAGCAGGGAATAGCACGGCTGGGCTCTCATCAGCTACGAGGGGTCTCACCAGGGGAAGGACCCGCTGCGATTCCCAGGGCTGGCTGTTTTCCCAGGGCCTGCATTTTAAGGTTCTTCATGATATTTAAATGCAGATGCACTGAGCATCTCTGAGGAGTGTCCCCGGAGGAGGGGAGGAAGCTGTGGAGCAGTTGCTCCCTGTGGCTCTCGGGGATCTCTGCCTGCAGGGAAGAGGCAGAACATCCTCTTTGTAGTTTCAGACACGAGGTTTACGCTCGTAAGATTTTTGTATTTTTAAGGCAGGAGTATTCATAGGCTGAGTTCATAAGGAGCACGAGACAGTGCGTTTGAAGTCATACTGCAAACCCTTCGGTCTCCAGGCAGAGCACAAGGCAGTTGTTTTTGGGGACTCTGCAGAGCTCAAGCCTGGTATCAAGGCAGGCTTCTAATTTCTTCAACAAGTTCCTGTCCTCTGCTTGAAATACACTGTTGGAGGGTAACCTCAGAGTGTTCTGAAGTGCAGAACTCCTTTCACCTGCATTTAAATGTTAATTAAAAGTTAAGCCAGATCTTTTTTCATTTGTAACCCTCTTTCTCCTGCTTCCCACACCGACGTTTCCTCGTGTCTCCTGGTAAGTGCTCCCTTGGACGGCGTTTGGCCCCGTTGTCCACTGCGTGTGAAAGAGCTGTTCTGTCTAAGCTGGTCACCCCAGAAGTATGTGCTCCGTGCAGGTGCTTGTGCTGTCAGCTCCTCCACCAGATCACAGCTCAGCTGAAGGATGTCCACTACAGAAACACACTGCGGTGTTGGGAACTGCAAGAAGAAGGGCAGGGCTGTCAGGACAGAGAAGTTCTCATTTTCTGTCTCTCACCCAGACAAGCTTCTCAGACACTTGGCATCTAACTGTGTGGTGAGGAACCCAAATCTTACACAAATTCTGTGTCCTGTTTTCAGTTACTGCAGCAAATCCGCATACAGGAAGGAGAGGTTTCACCCAGCCTTGCCCAGGCCTCTGCGGGGTGAAGTTCAGAAACACAACACTGGGAATGAGAAAAACCAAAGACTGCCACTGGGAAACAATAAATTCCCCAGCATATAATTTAAACTGCACATTGGTTACGTTTGGGTTTGGTTTTCTTCTTTCAGAAAAAATACCAAATACACTTTCCAGACTAAAGATGCTTAAAACCAACCCTTTCATACACCTGACTTTAATTTCTTCAGTGAATTTACCTTGGCAGTGAAAAGGCCATGTGTCAGATGTCCTTTGGTTTCCTGCTGGGTAGAGTTGTGCTGCCCAGGTCCAAGCAGGGGGTGTTTCTGACTCGCTGCCTTTCCCTCGGGGGGCAGCTCTGACCAGGCGGCCGAGCCCCCTGTTTTACAGAGGTGCACCCGCTGCTGTGGCCGGCGAAGGAGAGAGAGCGGCTGGGACAACGTCTCTCCCAGCAAGGGTCTGGGGCGTCCCAGAATGTCAGAGTGGGAGAGGATGTCCCAAAACAGGGATCTGGTTGCTGGAGGGAAGCCCGGGGGGGAGGGTGTTCACCTGTGCTTGACAGGAGCTGAAAGAAAGACATTGATCTAAAAGTAATAATTTGAATGTGAACACTGTTCAGTTCCCTTTGAGATCATGGGAAGAGGCAGAAAGGTGCTTGTGAGGCCAGGGTGAATCCACCCTCCCCACAGCTCCGCACAGAACGGGATTGCTGGGAGTTGTTAAAATCTCAGTCTGGAAAGTAGAAATGGAACAAGTTGTTCAGATCAACTGGTCTCTCTTCCTCCTCCCTCCACTACCAGCCCAAGTAGGAGCTTCATATTCCTGAGTCTCTGGGTCCGTTTGGAATGGCTTAAGTGACACTTGGTGTACACCATCCCTGTCAAGGTACCTGGTAGCAGCCTCACTCCCTGATGAGGGAGCTACCCCAGGAAGCCTCGTTTACTTAATCAGTGCTCCGACTGGGTTACTCCGAGTGATCACTGTTCTCCCCTGAATCTATTGCCTCTCGGAGTCTTGTAAGCTCCCTTCAGGTTTTCACTCCATGGCCCTGGTGCTTGGCTGGGCTCTGGCAACACAGTTTGGGTTCTTTGGACAAATCTGTCACGCAGAGGCTGGACTGGAGTGTCCTGAAGCAGCTGGGATGTGGAAAAACGTGACTGGTATCATACAGTTCTAAGGAAACCAGCATTACGTCGTTGCACAGGTTAATGGGGTTGGGGTTTTTTGCATCTTAAAATCTGCACTTGGTTTTCCTTCCTCCATCTCAAAAAGGGTCTAGTAGGAAAGCTGAGGTGAAGGACAGGCTGTGTGATCAGAGAAATGGGGCAGAGCCTGGAGCACTGATCGCTGGTAGTGGTCAGCCTGAAACAGTGAAATGACCCACAGAAGATGCTGGGAATTTGTGACACCATGAATTGTCTGCACAAGGTGGATAACCACTATTTACTTGTCCACCCCTAAAATAACATTAATTAGTGCTCACTGAAATGAATCAAGTATAAAGTGCAGGAAAGGGAACACTGTTTTATGTACCCATCATGGTCCTGTGGCGTTCACTGGCACAGGACTGGGGTGGGGGTCTCAGGGGAACTGGGCAGCTCTGCCCTGGGAAATGCTTGGAGGGGGCAGTCAGGGGAGAGGTTTTGGTATTTCCTTGCTGCTGAAGGGTTTGGTGAGACAGATTCATGAGTAAAACGGACTTTTGGGGCAAGGGTGCCCTTGCCTCTGTTCTCTCGGGCTGTGGGTGGGAGCTGGTCGGTCCTTTTGCCCCATGGTTATCCCTGTGCTGCTGGGGGCGTCTCCAGGCTCGGCTGAACCCCCCTGTGGGAGCTGTGGAGCAGGTCGAGCTGTCACTGCAGGAACGGCCAGCACTGGTCCCACCCCGGTGCTGGTGGTGGTGGTGTCACCTCCCTGTGCTCCTCGTGTGTCAGTGAGTGACTCGGGGCTCGGCTGGTGCTTCTTGCCCTGCTGTGTCTGCTTGTGCGGCTGCTCAGAGCGGCGCAGTCCTCTCTCCTGCCTCAAGGTCTCTCGGGTGATGAACTGATGGACCTCCTTGTCAAGCTCCTTTGACAGCTGCTTTCCAAATTACTCCTAGGTAGCTTTTTTTTTTTTTTTTAAGTTTCACATAGCACTGTAAAATTAAATCAGAACAGTCTACTAGGAATCTGAGTTAAGTATTAATATATCAAAAAGGGCAGAAAAATGTCTGTTCTAGACCTGTCCGTTTTCAATAGGTGTGTATTTTCTTGCCTGTTCTCCCTTGGCATTCTCCTCCTTCTTGCTCATTGACGTTACTATGGCCACATAATTCTTATTTTACATGTTTTCTGAAATCAGGGAGAGTTTCACTCCTCCCACTCTGCCCTTTTCCTGAAGATGCAGTGTGATGGGATTGACGTTGGCACCTCCTTGGTTCCCGTGGTTGTACCATCCCACCTTCAGCACACACCAGTGCCGGGGGACGTGGGGGCCAGGACTGAGTCACTGCACCACAGAGCCAGCTCCCAGTTCACCAAGAGGCTGGTGGCATGGATTGTACAGCCCACGGAGAGGTTTGGCTCCTCCAGCCCCCTCTGTCTGACGGAGGGTGGTCCCACGGTGTGTGCTCTGGGTGCTGTGGGACTACAGAGAGCCGCCTTCAGAGCGGGTCAGAAAGCGCTGGGCTTCCTGGAAGAGCGATGGCAGAGGGTAAGGGAGGGGAGGAACAGTGTGTTGTGGTGTCCTGCTTGCTCTGCCGGGCTCTCCCCACACAGTAACCCCTCCTGTAGGGCATCATCCCGCACCTTGGCCTCGCTGCAGGTGGCCTTAGCAGCATCCCTCATGTTTAATTGGGACTTTTCCATCTGAAGGTCTTGATTTGTTAATTTATGATTTTAAATCTTTATCTGCACAATTAAAAGCATAGACTAGTTCAGACTTTCCAAGATGCAAAGTGATATGATGTCATCTGGAATTGCCAAAGCCTGCCAGGTTATGCTCAGTGTGAGGGCAGTGTCCAGACCCCCTTGTTGGTGGGATTTAACGAAAAAAATAAGGGGTCAAGGGGAGAAAAGGAAAAACTCTCCAAACAAGAAGTGTCGTGTTTTGATTTCAGAAGACAGGTGGGTTCTCAGACTGTGACCACTGCTCATAGCCTGTATCTGAACAGGCTGCACAACACGTGTTCTTGCACCTAGATGTGAAAGAAAAGCCATCTAATTGGGCTTATTTAGGATTTATTAACCTCTCTTGGCAAGGCAAGGACTGAATTACATTTAGTCTAGACTCAGCTTGTATTTTGAACTTTTTTCCTTCTCTCTAGTGTTTTGGGGTTTCCACTCCCTGTGAGTGTCTGGCTCACTCTTGTGTGTCACCCCCAGCCGTGTCGGGGACCCCCCTGACCAGACAGACCCAGGGTCCTGCCAGCCAAGGGCTCCTTATGACCACTGTGTTGGGCTGTAACTTCTCACAGGTAGTGTTTTCGAATCTCCAAACCTTGCAGCCAACGCAACAGGAGGACCTGAAAAGCAGAGTGTATTTTACAGTGAGAGGAAGGTCCCCTCCCGGGTGGGAAGCTGTGGCAGAGGAGTTTGTCTGTGTCGCGGGGGTATTTTGTGGTTGTCTTGTGTCACAGCGGCACAGTGGTTGCTGTCACAGCTCTGTCACCATTCCACCTGCCAGAGACAGCGCTTTGGAAGGAAGGTGTTCAGGTGATGGCAAACATGATGAGCTCTGCCGAGAAGCTGCTGCTGTTGCATGTTGTTGCTTCTCCAGTCCACGCAGAGATGTGAGCTCTTTCACCCTCAGCAGGTGGAACATCTCTCCCCCTCTCTCCCTACATCTCTCTGGGCTACTTCATCTTTATTCCCCCCGACCCCAAGGTCTGGCTGATGGACTCAGTGTGGAGTGAGTGTTCTGAACTGTTTCCTACTTCGTGTGCTGTTTCAGGGCTAAGGGAGAGTTAGTGTGTCTGGAGACTCGTCTGCTCTTTCCACCCAGACCGGATGATTCACTGGAAGGTGCAGGCTGCCTGTAGAGCTTTCCCCTCTCTCAGCAGCGGCAGGGCACAGGCAGGGTGGGCAGTTTGCCTGTGTGGGGATGACACATGGCTCTGGTCAGCCTGCAGGGAGTGACGTGGTGTCTCCTGAGCAGCACAAACCAGCCCAGGCTCACTCTTGGGTAGTTGGGGAGTTCCTTTGGCCAGGATGGTGTGGGAACCACGGAGAAGACTGTGGGAGCAGCTCTGCATTGAATCAGAGTCACCGGTGCATTTCTGTGGCTGAGTTCCCCAGAGATTACTGACCCTGCTGCACTTGATGAGGTCGTGCTCGCCTCGCAATGCAATTTTAAGGCCTCACTGATATTTTTGATGTGCCCTCTGGTTCCTGTTCACTGCTGCCATTTGCACATCCTGTAGATGTCTTCCAGAACATGTGGACAGGCAAACATCTGGAAAGTCAATTACTTCAATCCTCTTCTTTTTTTTTTTTTGTCTCTCTTTAGATGACAATCAAAACAAAAGCAATGAAAAGAAAGAGAAAAAAATGGTGTCCCAGAAGCCCCATGGTACCATAGAATACACGGTGAGTATCGGGGTGTGCTGTGCTGCTGCCTTTGTTTTGCCAGTGGAGTTGCTGAGGTTGAGGGGGAGCCAGTGGCAGAGGCTGAGGGTGCTCAGTGAGCATGGGCTGTGGTGTCTCCCTGTCTGTGATATCACTGCGTGGGTGGAGGTGGGCTCATGTCCCAATGGACTGCTCAGCCCCGTTCCTTTGCCTCTCCTCACAGCTGCCAGCCTGTTCTCTCTGCGGCTCCAGGGCTCACGGCTGATGAGTTTGTTACTTGGAAAAGTTCTTCACAGACTGACAGAATGCTGTGGGGTTGGAAGTGACCTCTGGAGATCATCCAGTCCAACCCCCTGCCAGAGCAGGTCCTCCTAGACCAGGTCCCACAGGAACGTGTCCAGGTGGGGTTTGAATGTTTCCAGAGTCGGAGACTCCCCCACCTCTCTGGGCAGCCTCTGCCAGGGCTCTGACACCCTCACAGCAAAGAAGTTCCTCCTCAGGTTGAGATGGAACTTCTTATGGTCCAGTTTGTGCCCATTTCCTCTTGTCCTGTCCCTGGGCACCACTGAAAACAGACTGGCCCCATCCTCCTGACACCCACCCTTGAAGTATTTCTAGGTGTTGATCAGATCCCCCCTCAGCCTTCTCTTCTCCAGACTAAACAGACCCAAGTCCCTCAGCCTTTCCTCATCAGAGAGATGCTCCAGGCCCCTCATCACCTTTGTAGCCTCTGTTGTACCTTCTCCAGCAGCTCCCTATCCTTGAACTGGGGAGCCCAGAACTGGTCCCAGTGCTCCAGCTGTAGCCTACCCACGGCAGAGCAGAGGGGGAGGATGACTTCCCTCCACCTGCCTGTCACACTCTTCCTGATGCCCCCCAGGATGCCATTGGCATTCTTGGCCACAAAGGCACATTGCTGCCTCATGGGCATCCTGGTGTCCACCAGGACTCCCAGGCCTTTTTCTTCCATTTTGGAACTTCCATTCCACAGTGTGCTTAGGCCATGGGGTGCTCGCCCCGTGCTGGCTCCTGAGGCACCGTGACACTTCCTAAGGCCAGAGTGGGGTGGCCCTGAGCTGTGGTGGCCACTCATTGCTGCCTGAGCCCTCCCTCTGTCACAGGGAGCCACCGCGGGGGCCACTGTCCTGCCTGGGAGTAGCAGGAACCTGTGGCCGCTGCCGAAAGTGGAACCACCTTCCCAGCACCGGTCCCTTCTCCTTAGGCCGGACGGGCTGTGATGAGGTGCTGCTGCTTTGAAGTGTCATGAGAAAAGGAGAGGGGCATCTCCAACCCTCTCCAGATTATCTTCTTTATAGCATGAAAGGGTAGTTTGTCTTGCTGCTGCCTTGTCTCCTAAGCTGGGCAGCAGAGGGTGTGCTGAGATCCTCACGCCTGCTCCCTGCAGACAGCGGGTCAGCCGGCTGCAGTGGGGCTGCAGTGGGGCTGCAGTGGGGCTGTAGCTCAAAGGGTGCGCTCAGTGTGTTCTCTCGGTACCTTAACCCTTGACTCTCTCCTCAGGCTGGGAACCAGGACACCATAAACAGCATCGCCCTCAAGTTTAACATCACCCCGAACAAGCTGGTGGAGCTCAATAAGCTTTTCACGCAGACCATTGTGCCAGGCCAGGTAGATATTTCATGGGGTTTTTTACTGCCTGAAAGCTGACTATTTGCTATGTAATTAAAAGCTTTTTACTGGTTTCATGTATCTCTTGGGTACTTGGATAGAAGGGTAATGGACAGTGGTTCAAACCCCTCAAAGGGGCACTCTCTAGATCGTTACCTGGAGTTGCAGGGAGAGCTCTGCAGTTGTCATACCTGACTGGTGTGATTTATTTGCTGTCACTAAAGCGTAAAGATGACTCTGAAGCTGAAGAGGGTGACGTAGCTGTTGCAAGAGAGTTGAAATTTTGGGAAGCCTAGATAAATGCCGTGTATAATACGTGAGAGGACTGGAGTTTGATACAGTGATTGAAATGGCTCTTTGCCATTCCCTTGGGGATGAGTTGGTCTCCCGTAGGTGAGGAATAAATGGAGAGAGACTGGTTTGGGGAGAGTAACGGAAGCACAAAGGTGGATCCTGACTGCTGGCTCCTGAAGGGCAGACCTTTACTGCTGCTTCTCAGACAGGAAGAGAGTGAAGTGTCCTGATTTGCAGGTGGGGAAACTGAGGCACACAGAGGTGGCGTCACTGGCACAGGAACACCCAGCAGACAGCAGCTGGGAACACCAAAATGGTTTTATTTTTCTGAACATTTCTAGTGTAAACTGTGAGCATTTTTTTTAACTTTGGAAGTGTCTTTGCTCTGACACTTGCAACACAGGGCTCTGTGGGGTGGGGTGGGGTGGAGCCCAAAGCTGCGCTGCAGTTTCAGTTCTGCTGGACTGAAGATCTGTCCGTGCCCCGCTGTCACTGCCCCTGAAGGAAGACTCCAGCAGTGGTGAAGGAGCGTGCTGCGGTCGAGTGACGAATAGTGGGTTGTCTTTCTGGTAGGACGTGGTGTTTGTGGTGAGGAACCTCCTAAAGGCTGTGTCTGTGTTTAGATTCTCTTTGTGCCAGAAGCGAGTGCTGCGAGGCTGTCGTCCATCAGTCCTGGGGCTCCCGTTTCTCCCTCGTCTTCAGACGCCGAATACGATAAACTCCCTGTAAGTCAGACGCTGGGTGGCTTGTCTGAGGCTCACAGCGTCCTGATCCTGAAGCTGAGATTCGGGGCTGTGTAAATAGCAGGTTGAAATTCCATTACTGACTGCCTTGGCAGCTGTTAATGTCTTGCCTGTTGTTTGTCCTGAGCTTGTTTGTAATGGTGAGAGGCTTCTCCTCCCTGGAGGGTGCTGTGTGAGGTGTGTGCACATACACACGTGGCCACCGCTATTGCTTCCTTGAGCAAAAGGAAGAGTTGTTTGAACCTGCCCAAAATCTAAAGAGTGTACGATTCTGGTCCCGTTGCTCTGCACTGAACTCTCCTATTTTAAGGATGCTGACTTGGCAAGAAAGGCCTTCAAGCCAGTTGAGAGAGTCCTGTCCTCTACTTCAGAAGAGGATGAGCCTGTGGTTGTCAAATTTTTGAAGATGAATTGCCGTTACTTCACAGATGGCAAGGTGGGTGAGACCTGGCTTCTGGGCATCGCTTGGGCTTCTTTAAAGCCAAATCTGTTTGGATAAGTGGGAGATGAATACTGGGGAATCAAATGTGCTCCGTGTTTGTAGAGTGTCATTGTTACGTGCCAACTTTTCCCTTGCCTGTTTCAGGGTGTAGTTGGAGGAGTCATGATAGTAACCCCCAACAATATCATGTTTGACCCACACAAGTCGGACCCTCTGGTGATCGAGAACGGCTGTGAGGAGTATGGGCTCATCTGCCCCATGGAGGAGGTCGTCTCAATAGCTCTCTACAATGACATCTCGCACATGAAGATTAAAGACGCTTTGCCATCGTAAGGAGTGTTCTTCCCTGACCCTGGCTGTACAGGGCTTCAGTAAGGGTCATGGAGAAGGAAGTGGGGTGGGGGTCGGAATGGAGGGGAAGAGCTTTAGTGCAGCAGAACACAACCAATCAGGGCAGAAAGGTGCCAGCAAAGGAATGATTCCCTTGTGGTGGCGTTCTGCTTTCTTTTTAGGAACACGTCAGTGGCAGTAAAGAGAAATGGCTCATAAATACAAGAAGCAAAGTGCAGAGGCGTAGGTGAAAGCTCTGTGCCATGGCATGGCTGGGCTCCAGCACTGCCTCCTCTCCCGGGTTATTCCAGTGGGAGTGGAGAGGGTGAGATTTGGAGCATTTGCTGTGGTACCAGGGCTGGTCTGAGAGCGGTATTTGAAACCTGTAAAATTAACAGCACCTCAACTGCCGTCTGCAGGACTTAGAGAAATACCAGCTGTGGAGTCCTTCCACACCAGAAACGCCTCGATAATTGTCATGTGTGATACATAACGGACCTCTGGGGGGCTGCTTTTCTTTCTGCGCAGTCTGGGCACTGCTTGTGTGTCTGTTCTACACAGGGTTTTGTCCTCTTTGATCAGTGAAATTCATCCACTTCCCTCCATCTTACATCAAGAAAAGCTTTCCAGATATTTGCTATGCTCATAACTAGAGCATTTAGTAACTTAGGGACTTTTAAGTGATGAGAAGCTTGTGTTCTCCTTCACCTCAGGCTTCTCAGCAGCAGTGAGGAGCTCAGGTTGTGTGCTGTTAACTCTTTAGGAATTTTCCATTTTGAAACGCTCTGTGATTGTCCTGCCTTAAAAAAATCTTTGGGGAAGCCTGCATTCAGACAGTATGTTTGATTAATGGAGGAAAATGAAAGGAAAAAACCAAACCCCAGGCCCAGAGAGCTCTGTTGCCTGTTAATGTTCTGCATTACACGTGTTCAGGCAGGGTGCGTCCTATCTCCACTTTGCTTTCCTCTCAAAGATGTGTCTGCCCTGGCTGGAGCGGCGCAGGCGGCTGTTGTCAGGTGTGGGAAATGACAATGTCAATATGGTATGAGTGACATTCCAGCAGCTGCAGACGTGTCCTGTGGTTTTGTGGTTGCAGAACTTCTGATGACCTGCTTGCCACTATTACACGTTCTGTCATCACCATTTCTTCACCCACGTGGCACATTCTGCCAAGTGGCCCGGTCATTTGATTTCAGTATTATCCTTTCTGCATTTTTCTCCATTTTCTTTAAGTCACTTACTTCCACTGATGTCTGTTTATTTTGGAGAAGGTAATTTTTCATTGAGTTTCAGATCCTAAGTTAAGTTGGTATATGATTTACTTTTTCTTTTCAGTTTTTTGTTTGTTTGTTTTTGGTTGGTTTTTTTTCTGTTTCCATTTTGCTTTTAACATCCTGTGTACATCCATCATTTTCCCTGACAGTGACATACCAAAGGATCTTTGTCCTCTGTACAGGCCAGGAGAATGGGAAGACCTGTCCTCAGAGAAAGATATCAATCCTTTCAGCAAGTTCAAATCCCTCAGCAAGGAAAAGAGGCAGCAGAACGGGGATCCCTCCGTTGGTCCAGGTGCCAAACAGATAAAGCCTTCCGATAAGGAAAAGTCTGCTGATTTTGAAGTCTTTCAGCCGTCTGAGAGCACAGGCTCTATCAAGCCAAAGTCTCTGGAGCTTCCCAACAACATCACTGCCACTGAACACTTGGAAAAGTTTGCTGTGGATCCTTGTGTGAAGGAGCCCTCTGTGGAAAAAAATGCTTCGGACATTAAAGCCAAAGAAAAATCCCTTCTGGGGGAAGGAGAGGATGGCTTCCTTGGGCTGGAAAAGACGTCTTCTCGTACGGACAAAGGGTTGGACAGGAAGATCTCAGTAATGGAAGGCTTGCTGGCTGGTCCCAGGGAACTGGGGAGGAGGAAGCAGCAGGTTACCAAAGCCACTCCAGAAGGCCAGGAGCGCTTGAGAGTTGATTCCTTGGAAAAAAAGGACAGTGCTGAACCTAAAGCTGACTTAGACTTAGAGCTGTGTGAAAAGCAAGATGTTATTCCAGAAGTAAACAAATGTGTCAGTTCCCCAACAGGTAAGGTGGAGACTGCACTGGACACTAAGAAAGAGCTAGAGAAAGATAAACTTATTGAATTTTACCTCAATAAAGATGGGAATGGGTCTCAGTCGTCTGAAGACTTCTGCAAGGCTGAAATCCAGGAAGGTGAAAACAAAAAAGCAATGGGTATAGACCTTACACTTAGCTGTTCCCAGCCCCCCGCTAATGACGGCCATACGGTGAGGAGTATGGAGCTCGGTTCCTGCTGTGTTGGAAGGAAAGCACCTTCTTTAGAAAACAGCTCAGCAGCAGCAGAGGAGAAGGAGCTGAAAGAGTCTGCAGACTCTTCGTTAGTACCAGCTCTAGACAAGACCTCTCAAGAAGCACAGTTAGACAATCAGTCAGAGATCAGACTGTGGCTGCTGCAGAAAATTCAAGTGCCAATCGAAGGTAGGTCTCTGGTTACCCTCCTTCCCTCTGAGGCTGGGACAGCGTTGAGATGGTAACCTTTGAACTGGCAGCCTTCTGCTGGAGACTGCCTCTTTCTGAAACATGAGTCTTTTGGGGTTTAGCTCTCCAATGTTGTATTTTCGTATTACCTGCTATTTAGAAGCAGAAAATACCTGCAAATTTCCTAAGCTTCTAGTTCGCTAAGTTGCTTGTGTGCCGTGTCCACGGTCAGTGACCACTGTTTGTAGAGTCTCCACCTCTCTTTGCTGGCCTTAGGGACAGTGAAAGTCCCCTTGCTGTGTTGGCGGGGACAGGACCTGGCCAAGGAGCTGTCAGTCCCTCCTGGTAACTCTGAGCAGGGTGGCTGCTCCTCCTGGGGACCTCTACAGAGCCACTGGATGGACCCTTTGCCCATATCAGAGGGGGGGTAATTAGGGTGAAAGACTTTGTTTTACAAAGAGTTGTTCGTAAGATGATTTTTCCTTTCTTTTGGAAGGGTTTATATCTTGGTAGGGGTGTTTGGTGATTGTTTGCCTTGGGAGAAAAAACAAAAGGCTGGCTGGGTGTGTGCTCCTGATATGAACAAAGCACCTTCTGTGGGGCTGAGGCTATAGTTCAATAAGTGTCCCTTGGGTCACACTAGTGTTTTAAGGAACTCAAACCGTTCTTCGGCTGGAGACTCTTGTGCAGACCAGAGGGGTGTGTTTGCCTGTCAGAGCTGGGGAACTGATTGTGTCTGTGTCTCTGTGTGTGCAAAAGCTGTGCATGGCTGTCAGAGCTGAGGGACTTGTGTGTGTGTATGTGTGTGTGCAGAAGCTGTGCATGGCTGTCAGAGCTGAGGGACTTGTGTGTGTGTATGTGTGTGTGCAGAAGCTGTGCATGGCTGTCAGAGCTGAGGGACTTGTGTGTGTGTATGTGTGTGTGCAGAAGCTGTGCATGGCTGTCAGAGCTGAGGGACTTGTGTGTGTGTATGTGTGTGTGCAGAAGCTGTGCATGGCTGTCAGAGCTGAGGGACTTGTGTGTGTGTATGTGTGTGTGCAGAAGCTGTGCATGGCTGTCAGAGCTGAGGGACTTGTGTGTGTGTATGTGTGTGTGCAGAAGCTGTGCATGGCTGTCAGAGCTGAGGGACTTGTGTGTGTGTATGTGTGTGTGCAGAAGCTGTGCATGGCTGTCAGAGCTGAGGGACTTGTGTGTGTGTATGTGTGTGTGCAGAAGCTGTGCATGGCTGTCAGAGCTGAGGGACTTGTGTGTGTGTATGTGTGTGTGCAGAAGCTGTGCATGGCTGTCAGAGCTGAGGGACTTGTGTGTGTGTATGTGTGTGTGCAGAAGCTGTGCATGGCTGTCAGAGCTGAGGGACTTGTGTGTGTGTATGTGTGTGTGCAGAAGCTGTGCATGGCTGTCAGAGCTGAGGGACTTGTGTGTGTGTATGTGTGTGTGCAGAAGCTGTGCATGGCTGTCAGAGCTGAGGGACTTGTGTGTGTGTATGTGTGTGTGCAGAAGCTGTGCATGGCTGTCAGAGCTGAGGGACTTGTGTGTGTGTATGTGTGTGTGCAGAAGCTGTGCATGGCTGTCAGAGCTGAGGGACTTGTGTGTGTGTATGTGTGTGTGCAGAAGCTGTGCATGGCTGTCAGAGCTGAGGGACTTGTGTGTGTGTATGTGTGTGTGCAGAAGCTGTGCATGGCTGTCAGAGCTGAGGGACTTGTGTGTGTGTATGTGTGTGTGCAGAAGCTGTGCATGGCTGTCAGAGCTGAGGGACTTGTGTGTGTGTATGTGTGTGTGCAGAAGCTGTGCATGGCTGTCAGAGCTGAGGGACTTGTGTGTGTGTATGTGTGTGTGCAGAAGCTGTGCATGGCTGTCAGAGCTGAGGGACTTGTGTGTGTGTATGTGTGTGTGCAGAAGCTGTGCATGGCTGTCAGAGCTGAGGGACTTGTGTGTGTGTATGTGTGTGTGCAGAAGCTGTGCATGGCTGTCAGAGCTGAGGGACTTGTGTGTGTGTATGTGTGTGTGCAGAAGCTGTGCATGGCTGTCAGAGCTGGGGGACGTGTGTGTCTGTGCCAAAGCAGTTCTGCTGTTGAATGACGTGCCGGGTGTAACTGTGTGTGTGTTGCCCCTGGGTGTTCCTTCGCAGAGGGGTGTTGCTCTGTGTGACTGTTCTCCCCGCTGCGGTGTCTGTACTGCCCTGTAAGCAGCCGGTCTCCTGTGTCTCTCGCTCAGACATGCTGCCTTCTAAAGAGGAGAAGAGCAAGACCCCTCCCATGTTTCTGTGCATCAAGGTGGGCAAGCCCATGAGAAAGTCCTTCGCCTCTCAGAGCAGCACCATGTCCCAGCAGTACAGCAAAAAGATAAAGCAGCCGGAGTACTGGTTTGCGGTTCCCCGGGAAAGGTGAGCTGCAGCACGCAGTGTGGAAGCCTCTTTGGTGGTTGGGTTTTTTTAATGTGTGGGTCTTTCTGGAGCTGAATCTGCCCTTCCAGTGGGGCCCGAGGTGCGAACCGCAGCCGGGATGCCGAGATGAGGAGAGCCCTGGTTTCCCTGTGTGCCAGGGAGTCAGGGCGGCCTCTGGTGCTGGTCTCATGCGGCCCCCAGTGGGAAGGGCAAAGGGACTGGGTGCCACTTGGGAGATGAAGAGAGGGATAAATTAACGGTCAAAGCACTGGGGATGGTCTGGACTTTGGCCGTAGTCTGGGAAGCGAGGGAAGGGGGATCAGAGGCGAGGAACCCACTGAGGTGCGGGTTCCAAACCCGGGTGTTTCACGTGAGCGAAGGGCATGACGTGTGAGAGGGAGGGACTCCTGCCTGACCCGTGCGGCTGTTTCAGCCCTGGGGCCTGTAAAAACAGCCCTTCCTTCGTGACAAAACCCATTAATGTTTGATGTGTGTATGCAAAATGGTGCTGTGGCAAAAACCAAAACTAAACACAAAGTGGAGGCCTGTGATTTTCCACATAAATCACCCAGGAATTTTCCCTGGCTGTGAGGAATGGAATCCCTGGTCCTTTTGCTGGGAGGCAGCTGGAGAGAGAGCCCTCTGGTCTGTCAAGGAGCTGGAGTAGGGAAATCAGTGACCACGCTCCTGCTGAGTTAGGTAGCGGGAAGGAAGAACCTGAGCTGGTGATGAATCCCAGAGGTGTCTCTCTCTAGGGTGCAGTCAGGTTTCTGTTTTCTTTTTACAAATAATTTTTCCGCATATTTTATTTCCAGATTTGTGGCACGTGTGTTGCTTTAGGTGTTTATTTTCCTGTACTATAGAAGTGAGGGTTTTGGGAAGCCCAGTGTGGAAGCTGCTGCCCCAAGGGAGGATGGGGAGAGGTTTAATCCGGCTGGAATGTGGCTGGAGGTGGCTCTGGGCTGCTCCCCGTCTGTGTCCCTGACTCCCCGGGGACTGCCAAAGGGCAGGCTCAGGGAATTGCAGGCTAAAGTGTGAGTAAATAGTTGAAGGAGTTGGGGCGAAGCTGTAACACCACACAAGGTCAGCTGGGGCTGTGGAGATGGTGGATCTAACCTTGACTAAAGCCCTGAGCTGAGGTCATCTCTGATGGCTGCTCTGTGCAGCAGGTAAATCTCTTCAGCTTCTTACTGCAGACTTGGGAAACAGCTTCTCTGTTTGTGTTTTCTCAACAGCGAGGGACCTGACCTGTGCAGAAACCTCCGTGTTGACAAATGGCTGATGCTCCCGTTGTTAGGAGGAGGAAAGAGTAGTTTCAGTGGTGAGCAGTAGTTTCTGAGGGCCAGGTCTGCTCTCCCGGGCTGTGGGGCAGCTCTGATCAGAATCAGTGGGGAATGTGGCATAAGATGGGGTCATTTTGGTGCCATTCACGCCTGATTTAATGCTACCGAGGTGCTGAAAAGGTCCTGTAGAACTCGGGGCTGAAGTCTGATGTGAGCCCCGCTCCTTCGCACTGGGGCAAGACACATCTCTGCCTCACAAATACCTGTTTTCTCCAGACTCTCCGGTGCTTTCCCAAAGATGTACCCTTCCTACCCGCCGGGGACATTCCTTCCTGCACCGGGGTGGCATAGTGTGGCCTTACCAGTGGTGGATCTCAAAGGTGCACAGACAGCAGGTCATCTGGGGCAGCTTTGCAGTGTATTTTTGACACAACATATCAAAGTAATTTCCTAAGTTTAAAAACATTTGGAATGCCTTTTATATTTATGTACAAAACCACCAAGAATCCCACTCTCATCTCGTTGGCCAAAAAGCACATAAATGAAACACTTTGTCCTGTGCAGTCACGGGAGCTTCTGTAGCATCTTAATGTTTCCTAGTGGTTAAAAAAAGCCCACGGAAACAAATAAAGTGAACCTGGATTGCCATTGTGAATAAATCGGAGTGCATGTCCGTAACCACTGTGTAACTTACCTTTTCCTCTCGTTGCCTTTAATGACTTTTTTATCGTGGTCTGTCAGCATTTGCTGCTAGAACAGCTTCTGCCATCCGGGTGGAAGTGGCTCCGTTTCAGCCTGGGCCTGTGGCCCTCGGCTCGTCCACCCGCCGGCTGTGGGGGAGCTGTGCCCGGGACAGACCTGCTTAACGCTGGGAAGTTTAGTCTTAATTTTTTTTTAATGTCAGTCTCTGGAGCCACTCTGAGTGCATAGAGACGGCTGAGGCTGCTGTCCTTCACCAAGGCTGTCAGGGAGCCTGAGGGGCCGATTGCCCCCGCAGCTGCCGTGGGTGACCCGGTGAGTGACGCCCGCAGCACAGCCCGGTTAATTAGTGACCACACTAATCAGCTGTGGTTGGGGGGGTGCTGGCCCTGACCCGGGGTGGGGGTGGCATCTCCAGCTCTCCTTCAGGGGCTGCGCAGGGGACTCGCGGGGCAGCTCCTGCCCAGCTGGGCACCGTGGGGGCACCCCTGGCCTTGGGCGCTGGCAGGGGTGGTCTCGCTCCCCCATCAGCCCCGCCATGGGCAGTGCCTGCAGCGACAGAGGGTGAGTCTGTTTGTCTGAACAAGGTGTGTAGGTTTTCCACCCGGGAGAGGGGAGGTTGAGGAGTAGGTTGGTGCCGAAGTCATGGGTTGTCTCCCAGAGGACAGTGCCTTGCACGGGGACAGGGTAACGCAGAATTCCCTTCTTTAGAAACGTGTGCCCAAACAAGTAATTTCCTCATTCTAGCATTGCCTAGTTCTTCAGTCACCAAGTAGATCTCGCTGGTTGTCTGTGATACAGCCTTGGCAGACAGGTGGGGTTTGTGAATGTGTCGTTTGTGTTGATGTAAAGAGCGTTGCACTGAGATCCTGCATCCGCCTTTTGGGAAGTCTTCTGGGAGCAGGCAGATTTTCAAGGAGGAAAAGTAACAGGGGCTGTGCCTGACTTCTCTTTTTCAGTCTTAGCTTCCTGCCCCATTGGGTTTGGCATTTTTTTGGTTGGTTTTGGGGAGTTGGTAGAGTATTGGTTTGGGTTTTGTTACTGTTTCTGTGGGGTTTCTTTTGTGGAGCATGACGTTGCTCAGTCGTGACTCACGTTAGTCTCTGGTGTGAAACACCCAGTAGTTAGTGTGGTTGAAGCTGAGACCTGGAAGAACTTGCTGCACAGCCAGCTGGAGCCAGTACCTACGGGGTGTTTCTGTGCATTTACACAGGGCTTTGCACAAGGGGGTGATGATGAAGATGGTCCTGATGCTGAAGGGTCACTCTCCCATGCCCCTGTTAATAGAGTGGAATAGACAGCATGAAGCTTAGATTTGGACTCTGTTTGAATTAGCCTTCTCCAAGCAGAGCATTCCTGGGCTCTTGGAAATGAGATGTCAAACTGTTCAGATGAAACCTGTGGAAACCTGTTTGTATCCACAGCTTGATGTCTTAGAATGAGGGCTCATCTAAGTTCATATAAGCTCATGGGAGGGCTCTCAGTACCTTAGCCATTGTCAGATTCATAAAGGATCATCATCATCATCTCATCAGGCCTGTTTGTAGCAGAGCAGTAGGACCCCATGATGAGTTCCTGTTCCTAGGCCATGAGCTGTGGCTGGAGTCAGAGCCCTTGTGCCTGTGTCACAGGATGCACAAACCCTCTCCCACCCAAACACACGGGTTTGGAAGTAGCTCCCTCCCACCTCTGACTGACTTGGAGACGCTGGCTTATGGAAAACTGGTTGGACTCTGCCCTCAAAGAAGTCGGATGTTGTTGCCATATCAGCAGATGAGGTGGTGGTGATGAGACCAGTTTGGGACCTCCTAAATTAAAGTGTCTCTTTTAGAAGAAAAATGATTTTGGGTTCCCTCTTAAGAATCAGCTGTAGCTTGACAAATTGCCTGGTGTGTTTTACTGGTGATTGCTTTGGGCCTGATTTACTGGGAAAGGGGGTGGCCTAAGTACCCCACAAAGCTTTTGTCCTTACACTGAGTTTATCTCTTGGATGTTGTGATCTTTGTGTCACATTTTATACTCTCCAAAATTAGTTTTCTACTGAATTTGTAGCCTTTACAATAAACTTTCCTTTTTACACTCGTGCCCTCTGTGTGTGTGTTACTGGGAACACATTTGTAAGCAAGTTCACTTTCCTTTTCATCTGGCTGCAGCCTTGGGGGACTGTCCCCTCTCTAATTTCTACTCCATCTTTCGTTCTTGATTTGTGTCTCCTAGTTGTTTTTTAATTAAAAGGAAAAAAAAGGTATTTTCCTGTTACTGTCTTTTCCTTTTAAATAGTTTCTTTCTTGAATGATTAACTTCATGTCTCTGAAGTTGTTTCTTTGCAGGCATTTTGGTTTACTGACATTTCTCTGTCAGTGCAGGTGTCCTGCACTCACAAGCTCACCAAAACAGCACAAAACAAGCACAAGCTCACCAAAACAGCTCCTTGGTTCCGGGATCATTTGCCTCACAGCTCTCACATTGGCTGTAAAGGTGTTCCTTGAGCAGTGGTTTCTCAGTTTACAAGTGGTCTCCAGTTTTTTTCAGTGTAGCACTTTGGAAATAGCCAGCAGTAATTGTATTCCCAGAGAAGGGATGCTCTGTGTCCCCTTCCAGAATGACCTCACTTCTGCAGTCACCTGCTTCTCCTTTGCTGCTGCAGCTTAAATCTGGCATGTCTGGGTTTATTCAGCCTGAGTCCATGGTAGAGGAAAACTCAGTTATGGACCACTTAAATACGCTGAGCATACACAGGTCTGTGGGGGCTGACAGGAGATACTCTGAGTGTGCCGAGGAGGCTGGCTGATGTTACTGCAGGGCTGCTTTCTGTCAGCCTTTGAAAGGTGACAGTCCCTGGGAGATGTCCTTAGTAGCTGGAAAAACAAGTTCCACAGCAGGGTTTGTGGGAGCACCCGTCAGCCCTTTATTCTCTCTGAGGGGACTGGAAATGGGATCCAAATGTCCTGAGGCCAAAGTGAGGGGAGCCCCTCAGACACCCCGCCGTGGCTGGGAACGCAGCCGGCCTGAGCGGGAGTCTCTGGGCGGGCGGTCGGTCTGTGCCGGCAGAACTGCATCAGGCTCCAGCCCTCGCTGGTAGGACAAAAAATGTAGACTTGGTTGGAATCGTACTAGTGACCCTGAGCAGAGTCCAACAGCGATGAAATGGTGTTTAGGACCATTTGTGTGCATGTATAAATCTAGGTAACTGGAAATAAGATGGGGGAAATATCTTAATTTCTCTAAGATTTTTCTTGGTTTGTATGGATGGAGGAATTGCCAGACAAAACTAAAAGGAGCTATTGCCTGGTGCAGTGCCCATGGGTGGGAGGACATGGGTGTCCTACTGCTGTGGCTGTTCCTTCCTTGTCACTGGGCAGAACCTCATGACAGCGCTGTGTTTGTGGACCTCTGCACAACAGTTGTGATCTCTTCTGTTTGCAGGGTGGACCACTTGTACACCTTCTTTGTCCAGTGGTCACCAGAAATATACGGGAAGGATGCCAAAGAGCAAGGTTTCGTGGTGGTAGAAAAGGAGGAGCTGGACATGATAGACAACTTCTTCAGTGAGCCCACCACGAAGAGCTGGGAGGTGAGTGCCTTGTGCCGGTGTGAGCTGTGTGGGTCCAGCGAGCACCCCCTGCTTGAGTCTCAGCACCTCCTCCTCTGACGACCTTTATGGTGTGTCTTTGTAATGCTGCTTGGTGTGCACGTCTCCTGGCAGCTTGTGCCTGTCTCACCAGGGTCCTCATACTCTTCAGTCCCCCGATCCTCTCTCCTGGGAAGAGCAGCGGTTGCTCTGGGCTGTGCAGCCAGCAGGAGTTGTGTTGGGGCTGTGGTGCCAGCCTCTTGCACGACTGCGCAGGGCTGAGTCTGTGCTGGGTGTGTGTTACACCTCCGAGAGGTGTGTGCACACACAGACACCACCAGAGCCTCCTGGGCGGCCGAGCTGGGGCGCTGCGGGAAGTTGTGCTGCTGGGGCGCAGGCAGCAATACTCTGAATATCGGGGGTAAGAGGGAGGGGGGTTAGACCCGGACTTCAGCTTCTCCTGGGGGGGCTTTTGGAATCCGTTTGAACTACGTGGCAGCCTGTGGCTGAAACCTGTGTCTCCTGAGCACACACACAGCTCCTGGTGTCTAAGGGAAGGAGCCTCTCGCACGTTCTCTAACGGCATCTCTGAACGCTGGAGGGATTGCTGTGCTAAGGGTATGGGCTAAACTAAAACACCAATAAATCCTTTGCTGGGAAATGCCTTGATGGTGATTTTAAAAGTGATCCGATTCTGTCTTGAATGTAAACTTGGCTTAAAAATTCTGCTGCCCTCTTTTGTTTTTTTGTAAGCTTTTCTATCTTCAGCGTAAGTTGTCCTCTTCAAAAGCAGAGCTCAGCAGTGGCGCTTGTCACTGGGGATGTGGCACCATCACCTCTGATCCCAGAGAGCTTTGGGTTTGTCAGTTTTGTAGTTTCTTAATGTTGGTACTTTGTGAACTGCGGGGCTGGGGGCGAGGTGTCCTCATTCCTTGTTCTGCTCAGAGCTGGGTGCAGTCATACATAGCACTAACGGCACTGGTGGGTTGGTATTTGCATGTCATTTTCATAAAAGCAAGATGAGAGAGGAGGGTCAGGGACCAGAAGACCAGAGGTGGGAGAGACCTGGGCAGAGCTTGTGTCTCATTGTTTTATTTCAATAGGTGTTGGGAGGAGAGTTAGCTGGGAGCAGCTTCTAAAGGCGTGTCTCCTTTATTTGTAGTACATTCAGGCTTTACAGACTTAAAGGAGGTCTGCCAGGAAATCTACTGGAAGTCCAAATTTGGGCATGGTTCTGGGGAAGGTTTCACTCTCCCTGGTGGGGAAACAGAAAGTGATGTGGTAGGGAAGTCCATCGGCGAGGTTATTGCAGCGAGCCGGGGCGAGGAGCTCTCTGCACACCTCTGGGGAGAGCGGCTGCCAGACAGGCTGGAGAGGATGAAGGGGAAACAAATGCCTTTGAATATTCGAATTCTTTATTGTGCCAGATCTGAGCAGGAGGAGCCTTTCGTGGAGGTACGTTGGGCTGTGTCCCTGTTGGAACAGGGTGATCTGATGCAGTGGGGATCTGAGTCTGTCCTGAGGAAAAACGGTGAGCTCCATCAGGGCATTTCCTCCTCAGGGACCTCGCTGTCGCCCTCCATAGAAATTGTAAAAGCTCTTCTAGATCCCTTTTCTGTAGTGCTCGAGCCTTAATCTGCTCCTGCTTTTGTGGGGCTCTACACACCTGACCTTGCAGATCCCCTTCTTTGCAGTTGGTGACTCCGAGCTTCACTGGAACATGTGCTTCAGTTACAGATGAGCAGGTGCCTGCGCGCTGATGGGGGGGCTCCTCTGGCTTTGTTGTCGATCTGCAATTAGCAGCTGCGTTAATAGCGTTGCTGTGGCTGCCCCTGTCTGTGTGTTTGGGTGCCTCTTGCTGCAGACACCTGCTGCTGGGGGATTTACTGCGATGGCTTTCCCCCCGCTCCCGGGAGGAGCTGTGCAGCTCATCGTGAGGGCTCTGTCCTGCCCCAGCGACCTCCCCACCAGTCCTAGGCTCCACGAAAGCTGCTGGCTCTGCTGTGGTTAAAGCACCCCAGAAGCCAGCCCTGGGTTTGCAGGTGTGTGTGGGGGCTCCAGGCTCCTCTTGGCTGCTCTCCCCACCTTGGCAGGTTCAGGCAGCGCCGGGGTGGGCGCAGGGGGCTGCACAAAGCCATGTCTGTGTGTGCAGGAGAAGCCCTTTGGAAGCCACATTGGCAGGGAGCTGTGGGGCAGAGCGTGCCCTGCAGCCACAGCCCAGGCTCCTGCTCCAGGATAAGGCCCCTGTGGGGATGTGCTTGGGGAAGGAGGGCAGTTCACAGAACACAGAGTGCCATGAGGTTGGAAGGGACCTCTGGAGATCATCCAGTCCAACCCCCTGCCAGAGCAGGTCCTACAGGAACGTGTCCTGTGGGTTTGGAATGTGTCTGGAGATGGAGACTCCCCCACCTCTCTGGGCATCCTCTGCCAGGGCTCTGACACCCTCACAGTGAAGCATGTTGAGATGGAACTTCGTACGTTCCAGTTTGTGCTTCTTTCCTCTTGTCCTGTCCCTGGGCACCACTGAAAACAGACTGGCCCCATCCTCCTGACACCCACCCTGTACGTATTTATAGGTGTTGAGGTTTTTATAGGTATTGAGGAATTTTAGGTTCAAGGTTTCCTGTCTGGTTTGTAGCTGGGCCTCCTTGCTTCCCCTTTCCTTGGCCACCAGTCCCTTCCCTGAGCTTTGGCTGCTGCTTTCTCCTTGCTGTGGTGGCACCCAGCCCTGGCCACAGTCCCATCTCCCCCGTCTCGCCGTGCCAACCTGTCCCCTGTCCCTTGCAGCACCCTGGGGGCTGAGGGGTCCTTTCATAGACAGACCCCTCAAGTGCAAGGACCTGAGTCCTTGTTTTGCTTCCAGCTCTCTGGGAGAAGGCAAAGTGCCTCACCTGTAGCTGCTGAGGAGGAGTCTGTGCTTTATTTTATAAGTATTTAAATTCAAACCTGATGTTAGAGATACTGATATGGATTCACTTTTTAAAATATTACCATGTGCTCTCTTTATAAAGTCTGAAGCAAAGGAATATCTAGAAGTTTCCAAAGAGCTGTTTGATCATTTTAACTAGGAACGTATTTTATAAAGACCTTGACTCTTGGAATGAGTATTTTTAAGAACTTACCTAAACTGGATGCTCCAAACCTTACCTGGTGCATTTCCTACAAGACAAAACTTTGAACTCTCTGAGTGGGTGTACATTTTTACATCTTTGGTACATTCGTTCTGTCTCAGTTTGTATCCACAAAGGCCTGTCTGTCCGTAAAGAAAACCAGGGAAAAGCTGCTGTTTGATTAAAAAGGAGACGTGAAATTTTAAACTTTTTGATATTCTTGTGCATTGGCTGCAGAGAGAGACCCAGCCTGTGCCCCTGGGGTGGTCTCCTGCAGGACCCCCAGCTCTGGCCTGGGCACTGTGCCCTGGGATGAGCGGGGGCACTTCAGCCTCTGAGTTGGGGCCAGGGACACTGAGACCAGCCACGGGGTGTCAGTGGGTACCCCCTTTTCATGAACCCCAAAGAGCTCTGGCCTGTGGGAGGTCACTGGGGCAGGAGGAGATTCTGTCCGTGCTGTCTCAAAACCTCTCCCAGCTGAGATGTTCTCCCTTGGGCTGCAGCTGCCTGGGCTTGACCCAGCCGTCCCTGCAGCGGGTTTGCTCCGTGCGGGGTGACGGCTGGGGAGGGGGTGTCTCCAATCCCTCTGATTCAGCAGGGGGTTGTCAGCCCGAGAGCTGTGGTTGAGGTTGGACGCTTGTTCTCTTGCCTCAGATCATCACCGTGGAAGAAGCAAAACGGCGGAAGAGCGTTTGCAGTTACTATGAAGAGGAAGATGACGATACTTTGCCTGTCTTGAAGCATCACAGCGCTCTGCTGGAGAACATGCACATCGAGCAGGTATGGCCAGGAAAGCCCCCGCTCCCATGCCAGCCCCGGAGCTGTCTGTGCTGGGGGACATGCTGCTGGCTGCAGGCAACACCAGCGCTTCCTCAGAGCTCGGGAAGAGCTTGGTGTGTCGGGGTGTCCCCGTGCGAGGCCCCGTTTGCGCTGCCTCACCTGGGAACCTCCTTTCTGTGTCTGCAGCTCAGTGCAGCCCCGTGCGCGAAGGGCCGGCGCTGAGCTGCTGGGGGTTTTTGGCTGCGCAGCCCCTGCAGCAAGGGGACAGTCTGGGGACAGTCTGGGGACAGTCCGGGCAGCAAGCCCTGTCCCAGCCTGCTGGGTGTGTGACTGCTTCTCTCTGTTGGTTGCCCAGCTGGCCCGGCGCTTGCCCGCCCGCGTGCAGGGCTATCCGTGGCGGCTGGCGTACAGCACCCTGGAGCACGGCACCAGCCTCAAGACTCTGTACCGAAAATCCGCGTCTCTCGACAGCCCCGTTCTCCTCGTCATCAAGGACATGGACAACCAGGTGAGGAGCGCTCGTCCTGTGGGGCTGGACTGAACCAGCAACCGTACAAGAAGGGGTGACTGAGGGGTTAGTCATACCGTGATGTCACTCCGAAACGAGACATCAGCACCAAGGGAAATGCCCCTCCCGAGCTTCCTAACTGCCACCAGTGCTCCTTCAGTCGTGCCCATGGCAGCATCTTCCCCAAGATCCTGGGCTGGCGAGTGTCACAGGC
Source organism: Nycticryphes semicollaris (assembly GCA_013400055.1). Taxonomy (NCBI): domain Eukaryota; kingdom Metazoa; phylum Chordata; class Aves; order Charadriiformes; family Rostratulidae; genus Nycticryphes; species Nycticryphes semicollaris. The sequence continues at coordinate 183,920 of VXBJ01003933.1, forward strand.
GCTTCTGTAGAGGTCTAGTGCTTCAGCAGCTCCCGCGGCCGCCCTTCCTGCTGCCCGGGTCATCGTCCTCTGGATTTCAGCGGGCAGGGTCCAGGGGCTTTGCAGGAGCACTTGCTCCTCTGGTGCACCTCACTGCTTGGTTCTGTGGACAGGAAACACCAGCCCAGCTGTTCCTTAGAAAGCACTTTGAAATATTTGAGGTTTTTTTGCTTGAGTTCTGTGCTGCCCTCAAAAGTGATTTAATCACGTTATTCTGACAGATCTTTGGAGCGTACGCGACGCATCCCTTCAGGTTTAGTGACCACTACTACGGCACTGGTGAGACATTCCTCTACACCTTCAGTCCACATTTCAAGGTAAGCGGGTGCTCACTTTCCCAAATAAGACCTTTGGATTCCACCTCTGAAACATTTACAGGGTGTTTTGGGCAGTATATTTGGGTGTAGAAGACGCGCCGCCTGTTGAATGCGGTTGATGGCTTAGTGCTCCAACAGGGTGTGTTAATCAGCAGTGGGTGTAATTACCCCAGTGCTGGGAGCAGTCTGTGAGTGCGGGCAGGGGGTTCGTGTGGGCCGAAGGGGGACGTGGTTCAGGCTGGTGCCTGGTTCAGTATTGCACAGTGTTCCTTTAACAGAACGCCTGTGGATTCAGGGTACAAGCAGAATTCCAGAAAGGATTAGTTCTTAGTTTTAACTGTATATTTTTCCTGTACTTCCTACCTATTACCTCCTCCTCCTTCCCCTCCAAGAAAATACCAAATAAAATATGACCACAGCAAAAAGCACCTGCTAAGAGTCAGTCCCCAGCAGTTTGTGAGTACAAGAATCCTCACAGTCCAAATATCTTTGTTTCCACCAGGTGTTCAAGTGGAGTGGTGAGAACACCTACTTCATCAACGGAGACACCAGCTCTCTGGAGCTCGGAGGAGGAGGGTGAGTGAACGAATGGGTTTCGGTCCATGGCTAACTTGGGTGAGCATGGGGACAATGGCAGTTGCAGGCACAGGCAATCAGTGAAATGGCTGAACTTTATTACACTGTTTAGGGCAGATACCGCAGCAACCTGGCTTCTGTTACAGACCCACAGCAATTCCCGTTGCTTAGAGAGAGCCAAGGGTGTTGGACAAGTAAATGTTTGGGGTTTCTGAGATCAGAAAAGACCCAGATGTTTTGGGCAGATGCATGTCTCATCGCTGAATAGGTTTGCCACTGGAAGATAATCCCCAGGGGCAGTTTTGCCATCAGCTTCTGAGGTTTCTCACGTGGTCCTTATTAAATGGTCATTATTCTGTAGCTGTGTGGAGCGACGACAGGGATGGTGCTTATCAGCTCCTAAATTTCCCGGGTCAGTGGGTGTGAGATCAAGGGCTGAGGCTGTTTGACGACAGCCAACTGCTGTCTGTGTGGTTTGCATCGTGTTCTCTTCCTCGTCCTCGTCCTCCTCTTCCTCCTCCTCCCCCACCAGAAGGGGTTGTGTCGGTACCTGAGCAGCCAGGGAAGGGAGCCCGGTGTCAGCCCCGCCGGCAGGACCAACAGCTGCTGGGATTTTTGCTCTTAGATATAACCTGAGTTTTGCTGTGTATTTCCTTTCCAGCGGCCGTTTTGGGTTATGGTTGGATGCAGATTTGTATCACGGGCGGAGCAACTCCTGCAGCACCTTCAATAACGACATCCTGTCTAAGAAAGAAGATTTCATAATACAGGACGTGGAAGTGTGGACATTTGAGTGAAGCACTGCCTGCTTTAGGGACTGGACCCACGGGGCACGTAAAAGCCAACGAGACGGTGCCGGCAGCCTCACGATGTCACACGCTTTTCCCTCCAGTTTGTTCCAGAGCATGACTGTGCAAAAACCCAGATAACCACCCCCAGGAAACCAGAGCCGGCTCCGAGGGGCAGCAGGAGACAGAGCAGAAGGAGGTGGGACTGAAAAGTTCTTTCCTTCCTCCACTGAGGATGTGACGCTGATGGGAGCGTTCATGGTGTGTGAGCTCAAAACTTCTCTGTAACTGTGAAATAGATCCTGTGGGAGAACTGTCACTGTCTCATACATTCCATCTCTATTTATGTTCAACCTACAAAGGCTAACCAAAAATAAAAGGTTACTTTACCAAAACCTACAGCATATTGTTTGCCATGGAAAAGAATCACAAATAGGTGTACACAGCACTTAAGGGAACATGGTTTTTAAATCCTTTTATTTATTACTGTTGTATAGCAATTCTTTTTTTTTTTTGTAAATGTATTAGCTATGAGGTTTTTTTCTTTTAATGTTTCAAATCTCAATTTGATAAATAATTACCATTCAGGTAGGTTTCTTATGCGTTGGCATTTATTCTGAATCAATTTATTTGATTTCTGAAGTTAATTTTTATATTTTTATTTTGTAAATGAGATTTGGTTTTCATTTTACCCTAATGAGAGGGTTTGTTTTCTGGCAGAAACATTTGAGTGCATAATTCTGTTGGGGTTGTTTTTCCTGAGATGAGGGAGAAGGCGGGTGGTGCTTCTCGTTGCCTCTGCTGCCGCCTCCCTCTAACAGCGATGCCTTCCACAGCCCGCACCCAGCCTGGGCCCAGCGCCCCCCGGGGCTGCACCCCGGGACGGGGGGGCTCCAGCCCTGCCGGGGGGTGTCTCGCTGCGCACACAGGACCTTTCCCAGAGAGGATGGGGTTTCTGTATTGCCACCGGGTCACTCACAATGAGCCCCCCGCTGTGTTTGTGAGCACCTCTCTGCAGCCTGCGGAATAACCACTTCCTGGAGGAGGAAACACAACTGGGATCTGGAGAAGGTGGCGATTTCCCTGCCAGGCCAGGTCACGTTGTGTAATACCTGTGTTCTCAGTAATTACACATACACCATTTCCTTCCCAAAAAAGACTTGAAGCAGCAGGCTGGCTTAGGATTTGACAGGCAACTCAACGTTCTTGTTTTCCATCAAATACCCAGATACCTTTCCCCTTCTCCCTTCAACACTGAAAAGTCTCCACGTTACCTGAGGAAGGTGTCGGTGAATCGGGGAGCGTGGCAGCCCCTGCTGTTTGCCAAGAGTCCTGCTCTCCCCTGGAGCTGTGGGCCTGTTCCCGCAGTCCAGACCCGGCCGACGCTGGGACACCGTCCTGCCTGGGATCCCCGTGAGCGGTGGTGCCCAGGGAGGCAGGTTTCACCAGGCTGCTGGGCTGCCCCGGCTGGGGGGTGTTACTGACCGGGTGCTACAGCTCCATCCAGTTACTGTCCATCCCTTTTTCAATCGATGGAAAAAGCCAGAGCAGCCGAGTGGTTTTCCCTCGGAAGCGTTGCTGGACGGCGATGCTGCAGAAGCCTCTGGGGAGGAGGGAGAGCCCGTCACAGGCTGCGCGTCGGTGTCTCACCTCCCTCCTGCGGCTCTGCTGCCGCCCGGGATAAAGGGCTTATTGGTGATGCTGTCAGACGTTTTGGGGGTGTCTGACAGCATAATGCTGGGGAAATACCAGGGACATCTGATAGTGTTTGCTCTTGCAAGTGGTGGCAGACCACTTAAGAGTTACAAAATCCCAAAACACAAACCAACCAAGTTCAGCATCTTACATCCATGTCGCTATTGCTTCCTGCAACTTCCTCCATCGCGCCGTCCGTATTCAAAGCAGTGTTGTTCAATCAAAACTCTGTCACCCTTGAGGCGATGAATACTGAATATATGTAACGCAGTGCTACCACAGTATTTTCAATAAAGGAGTTTATGCATTCAGAAACTTCTTACGGGTGTTTTCTCTGCTATTCACCAATTTTAGTACGTTTTAAAGATGAAAGGGTGCAGCTTAAGTTGCAGGTTGTGCGGAGGAATACCTGAGCGGGCCCTTCAGAAGAGCTGTCCAGCACTCTTGTGTTGTAGAAACATGGTGAAGGAGACGGAGCTTTTGGCTGGTTCTTTGGTGTGTGGTTTGTGTCGGTGTTGGGTTTGACAGATTCTGGAAGGTCCCTTCCCACCCTGGGCAATTCCACAATTCTGTGATCTCCTAAAACAGGGCTGTGGCTTGAGTTCATCCAAAGGTCTAAGAACCACCAGGACATGGTTGAAGGGTTGACCTGGCAGTTCTGGCTGCGGTGAATGGCATCATCCCCTCCAATTTTTTGACCAGCCCCTCCCCAGAAGTCAAGGCTCCATGTACATAATTTGTGTGTGCATCCCTTTTTGTAATTGCTAAAGTCCTCGTGTTTTCTGTCTCCCCGGGCAAGACCAGGCATACAGTGTTTTAAAAGTACTCAGCTCGTGGCTTTTATTGCTTTTGTGGCACACAGGGGTGGTGGTAAGAAAAAAGCAGACTACAGTTACACACGGAGGGGAACAGTCATGTCATCTGTGAACCTGCTGTAGGTGAAATGGCTGCAAGAGCTTTCTCAATGCAAAGTGAGAGGAAAATGAGAGTTGCTGCTAATTTTTCTCTCAGAGGGAGAACAAAAGCTTGTCTTTGCCAACGTGAAGTGTGTACCTCCCTGGGACTCACAGAAAGATTTTTGCTTCTGGGGAGTGTTGAAGTGCAGATTGACAGTAAGGCGAGAGCGTGTCCTGTTAGTGCTGGCACAGCTCTGCTTGCTCTGAAAGAAAAGCACTTCTGGAAAATCTCATTCTACATTTTGCAGCTTGTTACCTCGTCAAACTTCACAGCCTCTTGTCATACTTTCTGTGCCATTAGGGCTGCACAAAGCATAGACATTGATTCTGCAGCTCTCGTCTCATGGACAGTGTGAGCGGTTTAAAATGCAAATTGCTAAGAAAGCATTTTTAGAACCTGAAGTTCTAGATAGAAGTTCTTAGAAATACTTTATATTGGCTCTGGAAACAGTTGATTCAAATAAGCTTGGAATGTGTTCATTGTATTTCCAGTTTGTACCTTTTTTAGTGAGAGCTTTGGGTGAGCAGACTTTGTGTGTGTTTATTGATGCTTCGGGGTGTAATTCAGTGTATTGAAACGCCAGGGGAATCTGGCATTTTACCTGCCCGGAGGGGCCTGCTGCTCCGAGGGGTGAATCTGAGGATCCACACAGCCCTGCCAGGCCTGTGCCAGCTGAAAGAACTGGGGCTTTTGTCGGAGTTCCTCTGGAGCCCCCTGTCTCGGCAGAGGAGCCGCAGAGGGGTGATGGCCCCACAGCTGCTGCAGCCACACGCTCTACAGCTCCCTGAAAGGAGCCAGGGGGGGTCGGTCTCTTCTCCCAAGGAACAGGCCATGGGACAAGAGGTTGCCCCAGGGGAGGTTCAGGCTGGAGACTGGGGAAAATCTCACCCATCACGGAAAGGGCTGTGAAGCCTTGGC
>VXBJ01003933.1:189317-230327 GCA_013400055.1 Nycticryphes semicollaris
TCGCCGCCGCTGCTGCTGCCGCCGAGGGGAGCGGAGCCGGGAGCGGCGGCAGCTATGACGGGAAGTGCGTGTTCTGCAGGATCGCCCGCCGGGAGGAGCCGGGCACGGCGCTGCTGCCCTCCCAGGTGGGTGAGGGCCGCCCGTCCCGCCGCCCTTGTCCCCGGCCGCCGGTGCGGGTGGTTCCCCGCCGGGGGCCTGGGCGGGGGGTGGCGGCTGTTCGTTGCCGGTTGTTACCGAAGAGCCGGCTGCGTCCGCGCCGGTGTTGGGGGCTCCCCTGCGGATTGCGGCGGCCCAGCCGCTCGGCACCGGGGCCGGCGGGAGGGCAGGGCCCCGGGAGCGCGGGGAAGGGCCGGGGGGGGCTTGGTTTGGAAGGGACGGTCGGACGCTGAAGCCGTGAGCCGGCCGGTCGCCCCGCGCCAACCTCTGCGGGGAGGCGGTGGCCCGGTGGCCAGCTCGGCGCGTCTGGGGATGGCCTTGCGGGCCCTCGGCCCCTTCGTGGGGGGAGGGCGGTCGGAGAGGAAGCGTCCTCCGTCCGTGAAGGCTGGCACAACGGCGGGGAACCGGGGAGCGGGGAATCCGAGGACACAAACCGCCGGTGGCTTTCTGTAGCTGGCTCTGCGAGCCTGCCGGGTTTTGCTGGTTACTGCCAATATGGTGCAAAGGGGACTTTGTCACCCGCTCTTTGCCGATATCCTGATCAATTCCATCCTTTTCCAGTACGAAGACCTCGTTTGCTTCAGGGACATCCGACCCAGCGCCCCCCACCACTACCTGGTGGTGCCGGTGGAGCACATGGGGAACTGCAAAACGCTGAGGGCGGAACACGTACCTCTGGGTGAGCTCTGCCCCTGTGCTGAACCGCAAGGAAAAACAATTTAGCACGGTCCTAAACAGTGTGTTGGCACGTTAATTACTCCTCTGAGCACCAGCTGGTTGAGGGTGTGAACATGGAAGCAGATGGTGTGAGCAGGAACTCACCTGTCCTGGGAACTGCGCTGTGCCATTCCAGAATAGCATGTGCTTCTGTGATAAATATTATAGAAGAATTTTATAAAGTGTTTATCGATAAATTCTAAAATATCAAAGTGGTGATTTATTATTGACAGCCACTTCCCCCTTTTTTTTTAATTTTTATTTTTTGAAAACACTGTTCTGAAATTAGTTCCATGGGAAATGCCTGATTAAGTGTGCTGAGCAACAGAAGAAGCTACAGCCCTATGTGCGTAAGGAGATTCCACCTTGGGGCAATTTGCAGGTGATGCAAGAAAAGAGTTACTGTTGCCTGTTGTAAATCTTGCATCACTCTGTTTCTCTTCTAAATGCAGAGTAGATTTCCCCAGAAACAACTTCTGTGTGTGTTTGGCTATGAGATGATTCCTGAGTGGATTTGCCTTAGGGTTGTGCCTTTTCTCGGTGATACCGTAATGAAGCTCTGTCCTAGTAGTTAGTAGGAATGAGAGGTTTATTCTAATTTAATTTAAATTTGTCTACTGTCTCTGAAACTTCCTAACTTATACCAGGCTGAGGCCAAAATCCTGTAGCTCGTAGAGACGTAACACTGGAATTAGTGTGAGCATCCTCTTTCCGGCCAGTGGGTATTTGCTGCGTTGTTAGAGGGGTGTGGTGGTACCTGCCTTTGGCCAAAGCTGCCTCAGCACCAACAGGCTTAGAAGCATCGTAGGTGAGGAAGTGGGTAACAGCAGCAATGGTTATGGCAGTCGTTGTACAACGCTGTCCTGGCAGTCTCTGGTCATGAGCAGTGACAGTATTTATTTACATTTGGAAAAACCCACACTTGTGATCTCAGAGTAAGCGGTTTGTTGAAATGAATATTCTGAAGAATGCCTTTTTAAATTACTTGACGATATATGGTATGTAAAATATTACTTAAGCATTAAATGAAATTTGTTTGTGTTTAACAGTGAAGAGAATGATGGAAGTTGGAAAAGCTGTCCTCCAGAAAAATAATTGTAGTGACGTGAATGATGTAAGGTATGTGCTGGAAACCTCCTGCGTTCATTGAGTGTGTCTTTTACCTTTCAGAAAACTATTTTAGAGATGGTGGCAGTGACTGCAGTGTGAGAATCACAGAATCATAGAATGGTTAGAGTTGGAAGGGACCTTAAAAATCATCCAGTGCCACCCCCTGCCCTGGGCAGGGACACCTCCCACCANTCCTCACAGCAGAGGTGCTCCAGCCCTCTGGGCACCAAATGAGCTATTGAAGAAATCAGGTCTGCATTCCTGTACTCACTGCTGAAGTGGAATATGCTGGCATTGGATATAAACTCTTTTTTTTCTGATGAATCGCCAGCACAGATTGTGTTCCAGCTCTGAGATTCTTTCTTGACCACATCTGGGACAGGGAGGGTGCTTCAAACAACTCATCTAGAGGGATGCTCCTGGATGATGTGCTGAAAGTACGCCCTAAATCCAGGGTTCCACAGGAGGGGTAAACATAGTCCTGTTCAGGCAGGGCACTGCCTGGTGTTCCAGTCCCTGTCTGATTTCTGTGCTGTGCCCTTTGGTTGAAGGCAGGACCTTTGGTCACCAGAGTAAATTGTACCATAATTTAAACAGTGCAGTGTGGGGAGCTTGGCCTTTGTAACTAACATGGGCAGGAACTACATTGGTCTAGTGACGGTTGTCTTTCCAGATGAAAACCAGATAGGATACATTTAAGGTGTATTTTCTTTTTTAAACTCGCCTTTTTAACAAAATGTGTCTTAAATAAATACAGAGAGGTAAAGGGAGAGGGTAATGGGCTTTTGAGAATGTTTCCTGAGAGTGTAATGAAAGGGAAGACCCTATTTTTGTTCCTGCTTTTATGTACAAGGAAAATGTGATGAGTTCTTCATCCAGGTGATCGCGGTCACTCAGAGGCGATGTCCCGATTCTTCCTGAATTAACATCACCGGTATTTTTTACTTGTTTTCCTTTCCTGAAGAATGGGTTTCCACTGGCCTCCGTTCTGCTCAATATCCCATTTGCACCTTCATGTCCTGGCCCCAGCCAGCCAGCTGGGATTCCTGTCCAGACTGGTCTACAGGCTCAACTCCTACTGGTTTATCACGGTCAGTGTGCTGCGGATGGGCTTGTCGGGAGGTTTGCAATTGCAAGCTGAACGTTCTACCTCTGCCCTAACGTTCTTTGAGCAATGTTTTTGTGTCATTACTATAATTATTCATTATTTATATTTTGCATTAAGTATTTGAGGAAATGGAATGGTAACATGTAACTTCAGTGTTTCTGCTTGTTAGGGCAGTGGAGTGACAACAGCGTTCCCCGTAGCTGCGGCTGTCAGGTGCAGCTCAGGGTGACGTGGTGTGTTTCTGAGGGCACTTGGCAAGTGTTTGCTCTTTAATGCGAGAGGGTGTATTGGAGTGTGATGGGCCACGTGCTGTCCATACCCTGCTTCAGCCAGTTTAGGTGAGAAACACGGCCACCTAAGGATTGCTTTTATCATTTCATGTGTTTCCTCATCTTTATACCGAAACCAGTGTCTGCTTTACGAAAGCACTGATTGCACTGGTTTATGTCAGCAGAGAGAAGCAGGAGAGGGAGCTTTGCTGCCCAAATGGCAGTTGGAAAAGCTCTGTCCCTGCAGTGCTGCTCCAGCATCTCGCTGCTGTCACACCACCCCAGAGCAACGGTGCTGGGAAAGGTCTGTCTCCTCTAAAGCACAGAAACCGCTCGGTGCCTCGTGGGCTGTTTCCCCAGCTCAAGAGGGCGGGTGTCTCTGCTGTGTTCTGGAGCCTCACACAGCCCTCAGCAAGCACAGCCTTTGCTGCCTGCCCCCCTGGGTGAGCTCAGGGAGCTCTCTGCCCAGTGCGGGAGTGCTTCAAAAGATATTTCACCCTGTTCTTGTGTTGTTCTGGGGTTTGGCTGGGTTTCTTACGTTAGAATGGCTTGAATGTGACACTTGTCTAAGGATGCAAAACAAGGCTCAGATCACTTCATTTTCACTTCCCTCCTGCGTTATCTAGTTTTATTTGCAAATAAACTGCAAGACCTACTTAACTCCCATTAAGTTGTTCTTATTTTAAGTAGCTGATTGCAATTTGACTGTGTGTATATAAAATGTGCCAAACTTAAGCTTTTCACATTTTAAGATGGTTCCTTTGGAGACCTTAATAAAACCTCGAGCACTAGTTCAAAATGAAAGATTTTTCTCGGTGGGACTGGCAAAAAGAAAAGGCTGTCAGTGAAGGGCTTTCTCTCCGAAGTACCCCTGTTAGTCTCCCTGTGCCCAGCCTGGCTGCGAGAGCAGCAGCGGCAGAACCCCCTGCCCTGAGCCTCACTGGGGGCTCTGGGACTGGTGCCAGTCCATCCACACCATCCAGCTCCCCAGTTACACACTGGTGTGCAAATAGCCTGTGACGAGGAAGGTACGTGTGAGCACAGTGACGTGACCGAAGGGCCACGTGTCTGGTGACACAAACAGCACCCACAAGTGCTCTCTCACCGTTTTTAAGGTGGCATGTCCAGCAAAGTGCAGGTCCGTGGTGCGGTGTAATGTGTCGCTTTCTCTCTTTTCCAGGCTGAGCAGCTGATTGAGCGCCTGCAAAGAGAAAACCCTGCCAGCTAAAGCAGCCGGAGCTTCGTGTCACTGGCCGGTTTGGTCCTTGTCTTTGAACTCTGATTTAAGGGTGCACAGTTTCATGTTGCCAGTAATATACCAGGATAAAAAAAGCATTAGTTCCTTATGAGGAAATACATGCAGATTTTCAGCTGCCAACCAAATTCTCCCGTTTGGGTACTGCAGTCCGTACACTTAAGGCGATGTATTTAATGATAATTTTTATTTGTGTATATATATAGGTAATACATATGCACATGCAGAGCACTTTTCCTAGTGAAAGGCAGGGTGTAGCAGCAGACTGTATTGCAGCTAAGGCAACAAATCACTACTAATGGTGTGTATGTGGTACCAAAGGGAACGTTTCTGTGGAATCAAGCTGTTATTTTAAAGATGTGTTGTTCTGGGATTGCAAGCAACATTGAAAACATCTAATTTTCCATCTGTATTTGTATGATATGTTACTTAAGCCTAGTTCTGAGTAGGTACATTGCTGAAAATACACTACTGACTTTCTGGTGCTAAGCCACTTTAATGTATTACCTGCCCTGTTTGCATGGCAGTGACATAGTAAATGTTAATACAACAGGTGCCCGAGACGTGCTAGTGCTATATAACATAGAATACAGTTTAAATGTGCCTGTAAATGCTTGTGTGTTGGACTTAAAGCTTGTTTCCCTCTTATGCACACAATATTTTAAATCAGTTACTGTGTGCTTAAAAAAAAATGCGAAGAGTTGAGAGGAATTGATTTGATATATCACTCTTCTGCATGATGATAGAAAAAAATATCCAAATGTGTAGATGGTTCTGATGCTGATCTCACTGGAAGTGCCGTGGAGATTACTAATGCCTTGGCTGAATTGTATTTCCAAATGAAGGCACAGGAAAAAGGTCTGTAGTGCAGCGAGCGCCTGGCAGGCTGGTGTCATCGCCATCTGACTGCTCTCCCAGAGACTCGGCCCCAAACTGGGACATGTTGGGTGGATTGGGGAACCTGCTGACCACTGCCTCTGCTGCAGGATGTGGTCAGAGGTGCCAGCGCTCTGGGTTTCAGGGCCTTATTAAGGCAGACTCCAGAAAGTGTGGAGTGCTTGTTCTTCCCTTGCATTCTTGGTGCCCAGCTCACTGCCTGCCCCTGGCTGATGCCTTTGGGTGCAGCTGAGGTGATGATGGTCTGTGGCAGCCCCAAGCTCCCCTCAGCGGAATCGTCTCAGCACCTCTTGCCTTAGTGCTACCATGAATTGTAATATTCTTACAGTGAATTAGAATAGTGCTGTTCCCATCCTTTGGAAAGCAGCGTTTTCTACCCAGAAAAGTTGACACCTGTCTTTTCTCACAATGTCTTGTTATTCGTATTCGTGGGTGCTTGCGTGTCACCTGCAGTGCTTCAGGGGTTTGATCTGTACCATTAGGTAGGAGGTGTGTGAATTAAAGCACTGAACTTTGGCTGCTTCTGTGCACTAGACAGGGAGGTTTGTGCTGGCCCTGGCCTCGTGGAACATCCAAACAGGGAGGTCTTTCAATAGTTAATACTGTGTTGTGTTTTCTGGTTTGTAATTAATTTATGTAACTGTACTTAGCCGTGACTTGTAATATTTAACATACCAACATGAACTGCTGTCAAAAAGGATTAATGAACAGAATAAATGCTAATCCTGGAATGATCTCCCAGTGCACTGGAACAGTTCACTGGGGGGTTTGACACTGCGACAGCCCTTTGCTCCCTCCTCACCCTGACCTGCCAGGCCAGGACTGAGAGTGAGAAAACTCATGGATTGGGATAAAGAAAGCTTAATAAATGAAGGAAAGGGGAACCAAAATAAAACCCAAGCCAGGTGGTGTGTGGGCCATCACTCACCACCTCCCACAAGCAGGCCAGCAGCAATGGCCGCCCCCTTTTGCCCCAGACCTCCCTCAGTGCCCGTTGCTGAGTCTGCCATCGTACGTTGTGGGGTGTGCAGCTTTTTCACCCACTGCAGGGGCAGAGCAGGGGACAGGGCAGGCCTTGATGCTCAGCAATGGCCAGAAACAGTGTGTGACCGACGCTCTGTCAGTCACAGAACATGGCACCAGCTCTGAGAACCGTCCCCACCCCAGCCAGGCCCAGCACCTCCTCACAGGAGCACCGGGGTCAACTCGCAGTGTCTCACACTTGAGAAGGGTCCCAGGAGCGACTGCAAGACTGGAAAGGGAAAAAGTGGGGTAGAATCTGGCTTCCAAATGTTGCTGAGGAGCAATGGGGAACTGGGCTTGTCTGACAGGAGCAGACAGGCCTCCAACAAACTGTTACACGGAGCTGTGTTAATTACTGAGATGAACGCGCAGTACCTCATTAGTGTTTTTCAGCACAGAACCCTGTTCTGAGCATTCTTGGACTCGGGTGGTAATTTTTTTAATTAGGCTAAGAAATACTTTCTGACAAGCCTGTCCTAATGCTTTGAGTACGTTTCAGAATTCCCGGGCAGCCCCTGGAGGAGATGGCGAGCGGAGGCCATCAGCCACCTCCCCTGTCTCCAGCAGCACTACAGCGTCCTTGTAAAACCTCCACAACCTGTGGAGCTTCCCAGTGAGCAGAGATGGATAAAACACTGCTGGAGAGTGACCGTACTCAGCAGCTCCTGCTTCCCAGGAGCCAGAGAGGCCAAGGGGAGCTGCGCAGCCACAGCCTCTGGCTCTTGTTCCTTGATCCGCATTAGTGCTCCTGGGAAAAGCTGCTTTTTTGACTGCATGTTTGGGAATGACAAAGCTTTACTTGTGCTCTTTTGCTCCATTGTTTTACATAAGCCCCCAACCTGATGTGAACCCAGAGAACACTGCTTTACCCTGAAGGACTAACTGCCCCTCTGAAGGATGGCACCGCTACACGTACGACGCTGCTAATGTAGAATGAGAAGTTTGGGTTTTGACTAAGGCCAGCCTTTTCCATGTGATTAAGTTGGTAATGGCTCTCCAGGCTGTTACAAAGTCTTCTTAAGTGCAAGTCATAAATAAAAGCATAAAAACAGGAGCAAACCTGAAAATCATATTTGAAATTTGACAATAAAATGCTTCACAAAACCTCACATACTGTCATTTCAAAGGGCTGTGCAATATTTATTGAGGTGCTGAAAGTGCCTGCAGTGTCTGACAAGAAGAAATACAGCAAATCCTGATATAACATACAGACCAAAAACCTGCAGAATTCACGGGACTCCAGGGGAAGAAGATGAAAGACAACAGAGGGAGTCTGCCACAGAGAAGTGAAGTTTAGGAGAGATTTGAAGAGCTGAAAGTTACTGAGTGGGGCAAGAACGCCTTTCAGTAGGTCAGACCCTGTCACTTTGGCAAGAAATGCTGTTCCAAACCCTCAAGCATTTTAAATGCGTCAAGATCACAAGTTACAGGTCTTGTTTTCAGGTGCAGGACGCAGATCTGCTCAGGAAGCAGGTGGGTTTGGGCACCAAGGGCACACACAGCAGCACCTGCAGCACCTACTCCCGCTTTCCCACACAGCGATGTGCTGTGGGGCTGAAACCCCCCACTGTTGTCCCTCCCTGCTCCCTCTGCAGCCGGGCCCTGTCCCCCAGAGACACTGACCACAACACCTCTACCTCTGCCCTCTGCTGCTTTCACTGTCCCCACGAGGAAGAGGAGGCAGAGGGTTAACTTGCTCAGTCCAAAGGCTTGTTTTGATGCAAATCCCCATTGGATGAAAACCCCATTCTTTCGGGCTTTTTGCATAAAGTGTTCTTTTATATAAATAGCATACAATATTCTATCATTTACCATAATTTATATTAACTTTCAACGTCCTTTTAAGCAAAAGAGCACCTTATGCTAAAGGGCCATCAAGTAGTGCAGTTAATACATAAAAAGATAACTTTCTGTTTCCAATCATACACTTCTCTTGGTGGGAACTATTGCAAATACAGCTCCTGACTATTTTTAATAGCATTATTGCAACTATTGTATATAATCAACTCTTTTTTTTTTTTCTTTTTTAAACACAGAAAAGGTTCCCCTGGAATAACCATGAAGGAAATTCTTACCGGTCACCTTTCAGCCGCAGTTGTCACTGGCTGGTCATTGCTTTCCTCCCGGTGTGGAGAACTCACAACCGTCCTCTGCGAGACCCACGCGCTGTGGGACCGCACCGCTACACCTTTAGTTACACGTCTGGCACGACAGGATCGCTGCTTTCCTGCTGTAAACAAAACTCCTACGTTTTGGGGAAAGAGCCTTTTCTTTTGTTTCAGGCAGGCAGTGCCCCAGTACAGTGTCCCTTGCCTTTCACGTCTTTACATGGGGAGACCCAAGCTCCCGTGAAGGGGAATCAGCTGAATTCCCCAAGAAAGCTGCAGAGCTTTGGGATCTCAGGGTACGATGCAGCAACAGAAGAACAGAACGGGTAAAAGCAGTGAGATACAGAGGAAAAAGAAGAGACAGAGAAGGTTTGGAGAAAATACGATGATAATAATAGACTATTAAATACCAGCACTACTGCAGTTCTGAAATGCACTCAAGATGTAAGTAATTTAGGAACTGTTGAATACCCTCGCTGTGATATTTCTGTAAATTCAGGAACTGTCATATACTTCATGAAAGTAACTTCCATTTATTCAGTTTCACCATGTGAAAATAACCTAAACTTGTGTTATCGACCAGGCTCTTTTTTTTTGAAGAAGTATATGAATTCCCAGAGGAGTTTTCAATTCCGTGGTTTACAAATCAAAACCCCACAGAGTGAGTATTTCCCAGCCTGCGAGAACCAGCGCTGAACAGCAGCAGTTCCTCGTTTGTACTTTGTGTAGCCCGAAGCAGTGAAGCCAGTGGAGTTATTTGAAGAGCTGGGGCACTGGTGCTCGTGGATGGTAACAAGGAAAGGACAATCCAATAGCAGCGTGATGGGTTAGTTCATTACTGGTGACTTCTGTCCAGACCTCTGCCACTTTTGCAGAGATATTTCTTATCCCTCTCGCCCATTCCTCTCCTGCTCACATCCCAGTATGCAGGGGAGGAGACATTCCAAACTGAAAACCTCTTTCAAGACGGTATCCAGGGATGTTTTTCCACCCGGGACCCCGCAGCAGAATCCGTCAGGTGACACAGCCTTATTCTAGTAAAGTGATGACCACGTCATCATCCTTTCCCTGCCAGAGCATTTCGCCTTCAAAACGAACCAGACCGTGCTTTCTGGCTCTCAACAAGATTCCCACCACTTTATTGGAGATAGTCACGTAGGTTTCAAACAGCTGCCCGAAGGTCACGCTCACGTGTCCATCTTCTCCCACCTCTCCAGTCCTTCTGATGACCAGGCACAGCTCCTCCACCTCCTTGCCCACGTGGGAGTGAGCATCTTTTCCTCTCTGCTCGGTCTGAGACCCCTCGGGGGGTCTCCCGTAGGTGGCATCTCCCCTGGGAACATGCGGGGCTTTGGAGGCCAGCCTGGCCTGGTTGCTGAAGGGGTTCTTCCTCTGGTACTCGATGTGATCCTCTGCCCAGCTCTGCCAGCTTCTCCTCAGGTCACCCACCGCACCCGCACCCTTCTTCTTCTCCTCCTCCATGTCTTCACAACGCCTGATGGCTCCCGGGAAACCGGTCGCACTCCCCAGCTGCGAAGGGAAAACCGCACCGAAATCAGACGGCTCCTTTCGGGGCGAGGGGGGGAGATCTGCCCGAGCGAGAGGCGGGGCTGCTGAGAGAGGCCTTAATTAGCCGCAGGTTTTGTTCAGCCCGCCCCTAATTGCGCAGGAGTACGGAAAGCCGAGGGCGTGCGGTGCGGTGCTGCTGCGGGGACNTCTTTCCGAGGCGTCCCCGCAGGTCCCCGAGCAGCTGATATTCCGCACCCTGCGGTTCCCCTGATGAGCAGGGGACAGGCTTCCGTACCCCCGCGGGGGCGCCGAGACGGTGCGGGGTCTCCACGCAGCACATGCGTGCGGTTCATCGCCGTTCTTACAAGCGCTGGGCGACAAACAGGGATCCAAGTGCCCGCTTTTCTCTGGGGAGGAGGATAGGAACGCAAATCCTGAGCAATCGGGTAACTGAATTACACGTTGGGTACTCCTGCGTTTTAAAAGTACTGCTGGGGGAGGGTTTTTGGGTTTGTTTTTAATGTATTTGCACACATCCACGTGTCGGTGCTGTTGCGTGTGAACCCCGTGAGCAGAGCCCCCTGTGAGAGGAGGGTGGTTAATTCTAGCTTCCTGGAAAAATTTCAATTTTAGTCATTACGTTTGGCGTACTTGAAATTCTCCTGAAGGCTGAAAAGGATAATTGTTCTTCATTTCCCTCCCTACAACAACAGCTCTGTAACGTTGCTGACCAGAGGTGACACCCCGAATCCAGGCTGATGAACTGCTGATTCTCCTCAGTGTCAGTCTGTGAACCCATCACCAACACAGCATCTGAAAAGCACTTTGGCTTTATGTCAGGATCAGACTCTGTAAGTCTTGGTTATTAATATACACACGCTTTTGAATTATGCCTATAAAGACTGCCAGTGTGATTGCATGGATCCTCAAACCCAAAGCAAGGCTTTGCAATTCTTCTGTAGAGAACAGTATCACTGGAAAGTTAAGTATTTGCCTTCTGAGAACTGACAGCAACGCTCTGCAGGTAAAGTAAGAGAAAGCCAGTCCCAAGGAGATTAAGCTTAAGCAATCATAACAAGTTATTCCTAAGGGGGTTCTGAAATGGAAGCTGTACAGCTCAGAAATATAAACAAGACAGAGTGGGGAAAATGAAAGCAGACTTCTTCCACTGAATCTCTCACAGCCCCAGGATTCTGTAGGTGCCGGCTCTGTCCGCAGTCCCGCAGCGTGTGTATTGCGGAGGAGAGCAGCTCTCACCCACTTCCACGGCTGTTCCCTCCTCTCCTGGGGGAGAGAGCTCACCCCGAGGTGACAGTTCACCCCGTCAGGGCTCGGTCTCCGCAGCAAACCTCAGTTCTGGCTACGGCAGGGGGGGAGAGACAACCGGGGAAGCTGCAGGAGGAGGACATGGACACGCAGAACGATCGCGGCCCGTGCAGTGCTCGCAGGTTGTGAACAAAACCTCAGCCATCTCGGAAAAAAAGCCGTCCGAAAGCCAGCACAGAAAATCCAGGACATGAGTTCAGTGCTGAGCCGGCCCAGAGCGAATAAAAAGCTGACTGGGATCGGGATAAGCCGAACCTTTCAGCAGTGTAACAGGGAGGGCAGTGAGGGCGGGATTAGAGTTATCAAGTCTAGGTGTTAAAATACAAACTGCAACGCTAAACCCCCTCCTTTCCCGCCGCTGTACGGCCGCATCCCGGCCCCTCTCCCGCTGCTCCCCCCCCCCGCTGACCTCCTTCCCACGGAAAAAACACACGGCAGCTCCTTCGGCCTCCCTTAATTGCTAATGGCAATTTAACGACCTGACAGCGAGGGACGGTCACGGCCTGGGGACCCAACCCACCGGACGCCCCCGGCCAGCCCCGCACCGCTACAGCAAAAGAAACGGGACCAGGGATACGGAATCAGCGCTAATTAACCGCCGGCGCCCCGTCCCGCCCCGCCGCCGGCCGGGCCCGCGGAGCCGCAGGCAGGGCCCGCAGCCAACGCTGCGGGGCGGCGGGTGGCACTGGGGATGCAGGGGGGGCCCCCGGTCGCACAACCCTTACCCCTGCCCGGGACCGGCCCCGCCGCCGCCGCCGCCGCCGCTCCGCCCGGCGCTGGGCCCGCCCTCCGGCGCATGCGGCCCGGGGAGGCGGGGGAATGGCTGGACATGGCGCTGGCGGTTCCCGCTCTCCGCTCCTACCTGCTGCTGCTGGCGCAGGAGCACCTCGAGTTCCGCCTGCCGGTGAGCGCCCGCGGGGACGGGACGCGGCGGGGGCCGGGGCCGGGGCCGTCCCGCTGAGGCGCTGCCCTCCGGAGCGGCCACGGCTGTGCCCGGGGGCGGCCTGGCCCCTGTGGGGGCCTCGCCCGCTGAGCGCCCCGCGCGGCCCGGGGCTTGCCCGGTGGCCCTTTGCTCGCCACTGTCCGCGCCCTCTGGCCAGCGCCACCCCCCCGGAACGGGGCTGCCCCCGTTATCTCAGCCCTGCAGCGGGCGGGGGCTTCTTCCTGCTGCCCCCGGGTGGAGGGGGGGTCCCCCTGGAGATGCGGAGGGGGGGATCCCCGGCGATGGAGGGGGGGTCCCCTGGAGATGCGGAGGGGGGGATGCCTGGAGATGGAGGGGGTCCCCTGGAGATGCGGAGGGGGGGATGCCTGGAGATGGAGGGGGTCCCCTGGAGATGCGGAGGGGGGGATCCCTGGAGATGGAGGGGGTCCCCTGGAGATGCGGAGGGGCGCGCTCCTTGGTGGTGTCGTTGAGGCAACGCTTTCCTTTGCACTCTCATGAGCCTTTGGAGCCAGGAGGGGTTGCCAGCAAAGTACCTGGGGCTCCAGACGAGAAACTGAAGCTCGGTGGGAAAAATGAGTTTATGACACTCTTTCTGAGGTCCTGTTTGGGTGACTTTTCAGTTCAAGTGCTGTAGGTACTCCTGCCGGCGGGATGCAGGTGTGTAAATGGTGGGTGCTGCCCTGGGGACAGGAGAGGTCCTTTCTGCACCCTCCTGCCTCGGGCAGCTCTATCCAAGCTCCATCAGAGCTGCAGGAAGCAGGAGGGTGCAGGTATCTCCATTTTCTGGAGGGAGATGTGGGGAGCAGCAAGGATGAGGCCCCTCTGAGGCCCTGGAGGTCCCCACACCCTGACTGGTGTCCTGGTGGTGACCCCCCTTGTTCTGTGTCCCACCACTGGCAGCGGGGACTGCTCTCTTCTGGTGTTGGGCTCTGGGGGGTTGCTCCTGGCAGGGGCGAGGGCTGGTGCTGCGCTGGCCATGGGGGCCCAGGGGGAGACCCCTGTCTGGGTCTGGGGGGGTGTCAGTTTGGAGCCTGGTGGGTCCTGCCTCCTTGGCTGCCCCTCACCACACCTTTCTGTCCGTTGGGTGCAAGAGAGTCTGGTCCTGGGCACTGAATTGGTTTTATCTTACCACGTGCTATTGGCAGAAATCATTAACCCTCCCCAAAATACTGTGACTTACCTGAAGCTCCCTGGTGTCTTCTGAGTCCCTGTGGAGAACGGCTGGTTCAGCACACGCTCAGTTTCCATGTTTATAAGAAAACCCTCTTGTTTGTAAATTTAACTTGTGATTATTTTTCCCCTGTGATGACATACAGAGTTGGTACTCACTGTAACGCGTTCTGGTGCCTTGAGAGCTTATTTTGGGTGCTGTGATCCCCAGGGTAAGGTGTTACTGTTCAGAGCAGTGCTGAAATGCAGAATGATTTTGTTAGAATCGGTGGCTCAGCATTACACGTGCTTCAAAATGTGATGCCACACACGTTAGATTTATTTTCCTTGTTTTCATTAGGGCTTAATTTTGTGCATTGTTTTTTCACTGTCTGCTTTGTGGGAAAGGTACGTGAATTTATTTATCTATGGTCAACCCAACTTTTCCTGAGGCCAGGCCGGCAGATTAGGTAGAAAGACAATATATATGTAATGGGGGAGGTGGGGTGGTTTTCCCCCGAGGAGGTGGATGCACTTGGTTGATAGAGCTGCTGCAGAAAGCAGTTCCATGGCCCCTTTCTCCTCCTGTGGGGCCGTGGGACAGGCTGGTGGACACAGAGGTGCCCCAGGTGGGTTCTCTCTCTTGCCAGTGGCGTTCAGAGGCTGCAGGGTGTCCTGTCCAGGGGAGGGACCACAGGAGGAACATCCCCAGTGCTGACCTCTCACTTCAGTTCAAACACCCTTTAGAGGATGGTGGTTTTTTGTTTTGTGTTTTAATGATTACTCATTGGCTTGTTTATTGGAGATTTGCTGTTTTGTGTGTGCAGTCAGTGAGCTTTGGTTTACTCTGGAAAAGGCACCTGCTGGAGGAAGCCTTTGAGGTTCCTGTAGAGCAGAGGGGGAACAGGAGGGCTGGAGCTCGGGCCCTGGGTCGCTGTTAGTAGTAGGCACTGCTGTTGTGTGAAATGGTCAGAGAAACATTGTAAGAAACGGTAGAATAATATTGTAAAAGGAATGTTGTGAGAGTGTAGGGCTGAGCAGTGAAGATTTCGGTGAGAGAGGAGATGCAGATGGGTGGCATTTGCTGGCTGCAGTGTGCCTCACGGTGTTCCTGTGGTGTCGCCTGCCCAGCTTTCCCTGACCCAGCCATGGCTCTCTCCCTGGCGGCTGAGCTCCCAGAAGGGCAGGCAGCTGCTTTTAGACCAGGAGTCTCTACTTCTTTTCAGTTTACAAACAGTACACCTGAAGGGAGTTGGGAGTTGACAAGTGAACCCTGTCCACACCACAGCCCCGGGTGTCTCGCTCCCGGTTCTCACAGTGGGTCAGGAGGAAACTCCTTCCTGCTGTTGCTGTCTCTGGTGTTTTGTTCAAAATCCCCATGGAGGTCACCACCTGCATCACCATTTATGGTGTCCTGCTTTCTTTTCTTCTTCTTCCTCTTTTTCTTTCTTTCTTTAAAACTTCAGTTAATGCTCCTAAAGCCTGACCTTTCTGTTTTCACTTTAGGAAATAACGTCTTTGCTCTCGCTTTATGGTGGAAAGTTCAGCAGTGAGCAGGAAATTCGTGTAAATGTAAGTGAGGAGCAGATGATTCCCTTGTGTACAGGCATGGAATATGGGTGTGTTCTGTATGCCATATGGGGGGAGCTGTTTCTTAGGAAAATAGGGTGTCTCCCAAAACTGGACTAATTCTCAGTAAGGACTGGGAGTTGAGTAAAAGGTGCCCAGAATACGGAGCAGGGTGAAGGACGCAGTGCCATCTGCTGGGAGGCTCTGCCCTCTCCGGAGCAGCCCAGCCCCACAAACACCCCACGGCGGGCTGAGTCTGCCCTTTGCCTCCCCATGGCCGGGACAGCGGCTCCCCGGGGTGACACTGAGTGGCGGTGTCCCAGGTCAGTCATGAGTGGTGGGTGACGGGGTGTCAGGGTGGTTTGGGGGGTGAATAATCGAGAGCAGCACAAACAGTGTCCTACCAAGCCGAAATCTGGTGGGAAAGTGAAATACCTGGTAACATTCCTCAGGCACTCAAGCTGGATGTATAGTTTTATCTCAAATTTCATGTTTTATCCTTATGTTTTCTGTACAGTTAACAGACGTTAATTTTTATTTTTTCTTCAGCATGCACGTTCTGTTTCTATAGAACACAACCATTTAGTTGTGTGATTTGTGTGACACTCTCCAGCTGGCATTTGCATCACTTACCTTCTCTCTACGTTCTGTGTCTGTAGAGCAAAATTATTTAATTGTGCCATGCATGTGACACCCTCCAGTTGGCAGTTGCATCACTTCTCTTCTCTTCATTTCAGTCTCCGTTCTGGATTCTCACTATTCCCTCGGAAGAGATGGCCAGGGGGCTGATGAAACGGACAGTATGTGCAAAGTAAGAGGTGAAAAATCCTAGAAGTGGTAATGTAAGCGGTGGGAAACTGTTCCGCTGTGTTGTGGCAAATATGAGTTTTGTATTTTTTTCTAATACGTGTGTAAGTGTGTAAGTAAGGTGTGGGACTGAAGGTGTTACAAGGGCTTCTCCAACAGCTGAGTTACATTCCAAGGTGAATATTCGGTTCTCTCTAGTACAGCCTGTGCTGGCAGCATTGCCATTGCTCCATCCATAAACTATAGTTTAAATTCTCACAGGAGGTGAATCAGGTGCTTTAGAAAAAGAAATTAGAGGCTGTGAAAAATGTACTTTTTTCGCGGCAAACACAGGTTAGAAATGTAGCCTTAAAGTTCCTTATTCAGGAAAGGAACACTTTAACACAATAGCTTCTACTGGACCTCGGCGTCTGCTCTTGTCACTGAGTCAGATGTGATTCTCCTCTTATTTTTGCCTGGGTGAGCTGAATCTTGGAACATTTGGGAGGTTTTCCTTCAGGAGCATGGTTGAAAGTTACTAGGTGGCACTGCTCACCCTTACAGGCCGTGTTCATGGTGTGTTGCAGGCACAGACGTGAGCCTTTAGCCGTCTATGTGGTGACACCAGGGTTCCTGCAGGGAAAGGGTGTCACTCTTTGTCAGGGAAAGGCCTCTGGGTCGGGGTGTCTGAGTGCTGGGGACAAGCTGTGGCGTGGGTTTGTGCCTCCACTGCAGCAGCATCCTCCCCCTCTCTCCCAAGGCAGTGCTTTTCCCAAAGCTGGTGATGTGGAACCCAAAAGCGTAGGAAACACACCTTATCTGAGAGTGTCCAGTGTTGTAACCACGTTTTCAAATGGGACAGGACCTTTGGCAATGTTGTCATCCATAGGAGGTTCCATGTCCAGGATTTGCTTTACCCCGGGGTAGTGGAGCACTTTGGAAGTCTGTTCTTGCCCTTTCTCGGACTTTGCTCTCCCCATCAGACGGGTGGGTACGTGTGAGATTTGTCTCCTTTGTGGTATCACTGTGGGCCAGAAACGCATCTGCTGGTGGCCAAGGGCACCGAGACTGACACTTGCCTCTCAGTGTATGTTACCAACCAAAAAAGCATCATTGAAATACCAGCTTAGGAGTAAAAATAAGTGTGTCCCTGTTAAGAACAAAGCTGAAGCATGGTGCTAAGAGTTCAATAATGTGCCTCGCTACTTTCTGAAGCACAGCCTAAATGCATCAGCCAAGAAGGTTAAAGAGAGAAGTGTCTGTGAGGCGTTCCCTGTCCCTCCCCATGACTGCACTCTGACAAAACTTGGTCCTTTCAGGTCTGTATTTGAACTGTGGGGCCACGGGAGGTCTGCGGGGGAGCTCTACGCGTCTCTGAGGAACTACCCGATGGCCAAGATGGTACGTGTGTACTGAAGCTGGGTGATACTGTTCCCTCACAGCACTGAGTAGCACTGCTGCTCCACTAATGAAGGTGTCTTTGCTTTGTTCCAGCTTCCGTACCTACAGTCAGACTCTACTTACAAAGTACATATTCATACGTTTAATAAAACACTGACCCAAGCACAGAAAATACAAAAAATAGATGTAAGTACGTGGTTAAGAAATCATTGCCATTTAATTTAATCTGTTCACGTGGTTCTTATTCCATGCTATCAGTGTATTTAGCCTGGGCTTCCTGAAGATCTGAAAGCAGTTTCTAGCTTACGTCTTCCCAGCTCTAAACGAGATCTTTGTGTCTGAATTAACCTGCCCTCAAAATTCATGACTCTCATTTTTTTTTTTTCCCCTAAACAGCCCATGTAAGGCATATACAAAGAGAAGCAAATGTCACTGCTGATGTCAGCCCAGTGTTCTGGGGACACTGAAGCTTGTTGCCCAAAGCTAAGGTTCAAAGGGCTGAAGTCAGGTGCTGGATTTTTGGACAGTCTGTTACTTGATGCCCTTTTTGGGCATTTACTGTTGTGGAACGAGCGACTTCAGTCGCAGGCTGTGGATTGTGTGCTGGTTTCTGTTCTGTCTATGCACTTACCCTCCCATCTGTACCAGTCTTTTAATTAGGAGGTTTTTCTAAATTACTGTTAATTTTTGCTCTTCCACAATCTATTTTAGCAGCTATTTATCCTATTTACTTCATGTACAGAAACTGTATTGATAGTACCCCTTTCCGTATGGTCAGTTTTTTTGTATGTGAAATAATGCTGAGTATGTGAAATAATGCTGAGTATGTGAATTGGGGCAGCTGCACACCACGAAAATTTTAAATCCCATTGTTCATTATCAGTGTTGTTTTTATAACTTGAAAATTGAATAATGAATATGCACAGTAAATTCCCTCTAAAGCTGGGTTCTGTTCAGTTAATAAAACCCGTCAGAGTTCCTGATTTCAATCCTAGATCATTTGAGCTATCTTCATTCACTAGAAAGGCATTTCAGAAGGCCAAGGAGATCTGGGAAGGTACTTCTACTACTCATCAATCATTTCTCACAAGTGGAATTGGGGCTTGGTTTTTGGTTTGGTGTTTTGTTCTTTGTAGGGGTGCGTATTTAAAAAAAATTGACCCTATTTTTTTGACTCTCTGACATTTTTCTTCATTTTATAGGCCCTTGAATTTCTGCCATTCAAAGGCAAAGTGAATTTAAAGAAGCCACAACACGTCTTCTGGCTTTTGGAAGATTATGGAATGGATCCTAATAATGTCCCAGAAGACCCCTTTCATCTGTATTTTGGTAGATGGGTGCGTGACTCCGCTTGCTTCAGTTCTTATGAGCTTGTGGAAAGTGTTCAATTTACACATAAAAAGCTGTGTTGAGTTCTAATGGAAGCAGACAATATAATTGTGGCTCGATCTGTCACTCATAAATCACTGATGCGAGTCTTGAAAGTCTTTATCGTGACTAGGGAAAAACGGGTTAATTGGGCAATTTGGAGGTGGAAACATGGAAGCTGTGCCTGGGAACACGCGTTATCTTGCCCTCCCCTCTGGGAACTTGGCACAGCAGTGAGTCCCTGCACAGCTCTGGGGGTGTGTGAGGTGTCTGGGGACTCAGATGGAGCTAAAGCACCGGCAGCTTGCTTCAGACGTGAGGAAAGATGTACAGGAGTTGTAGGTGGCTTGTGGCCCCGCTGCAATGCTGGAGCATCCTCTGCTGCAGGTGGTCCTGGCAGGCCAGGAAAGCACAGACGGACCTCTGAGGCTTGGGACATTGGCTGGTCCAGCCCCCAGAGGGTGCCCCCAAGGGGACAGTGACAGTGTGGTGCTGTGCAATAGGAACCACCTTCAGAAACTGTCCAGAGCTTGAAATCTGAGGTCCTTGACACTGGTGAGGCCCCACTTCCAGTGCTGTCTCCAGTTTTGGTCTCCTCATGACAGGAAGGAGGTTGAGGGGCTGGAGTGAGTCCAGAGAAGGGCAGCGGAGCTGGTGAGGGGTCTGGAGCACAAGTCTGGTGAGGGGTGGCTGAGGGAGCCTGGAGAAAAGAAGGCTGAGGGGAGACCTTCTCGCTCTCTACAGCTCCCAGACTGCTGAAGGGTTTCGAAACAAGTAAACCAACCTGAAAAAAACAGGCAGATGTCTTCTGCTTACCCAGTAAGGCTTTGTGTTGGAAGGGCTTTTGAATGTGTGCTCTTCCAGCCTGCAAGTCCATTAGCCTTATGTCTGCTTGTATCTGAGACCTGACAGTGATTTTTAAATGTTTCAACAGATTGCAGATGGCCAAAGAGAACTCATCGAGTCCTACAGTGTGAAAAAGAGACACTTTATTGGGAACACGAGCATGGATGCCTGCCTGTCTTTCATTATGGCCAACCACGGGAGAGTAAAGCCCAATGACGTTGTATACGATCCATTTGTTGGAACAGGTATATATATATATGTTTTTTTTTTTTCCCTAGTGGTGGGAAAGCCTGGGAGGTTGTGTTACTGCTCACACCACGCTTTGACCTGGTGCAGTGTCCTCTGGGCTCGACTGGTACCTGAGATGATACCAAAAGCACAATGGTGAATATGAAATGGAATGTTTTGTTAACCTGAAAGGGATTTTGGGGGGAAGAGACCAGGTGATTTTACACTTTGGACAAGTTTGTGCTTGCTGTATTATTTTCTGTGGTGTGGCTAAAACACCAGTCTGTGCCATGGGCTGCTGGAGGCCCAAAGTGACCAAGAACTGAACTTCAGCTGGAGCACTCCTCACAGCCCTGTCAGAACGTGACAAGGAGCAGCGTTTCCGGAGGTGGCTGTTCAGAGGAGGGCTGAGGGCACTTCAGGGCATGTGACACAGCAGACCAGTAGTGAGCTCCTGGCATTCCATAGCGACCAGTTGCCTGCACCATCGCGTCCCCACTTGAGGGTAATACCCATGACACCTTGTATCTGGCTCCAGCTGAACCTCTCTGAGCTAAGCCAGGAGGGGGAGCTTTTATTCCACGTATTACTGTGTCTGGCACAGAAATGGTTTTCATGGAAAGGAAGCTCAGCTGGTTTGAAGGTGAAACAGAAGATCTGTTCTGTCAGGTTGTGCCATTTAATCCTCCAAAAGTATCTGGTGTTCTGCTGCCTATAATAGGTTCTTCAAAAGCATCACAGTCTCTGTTTCTGACCTGGATTTTGCTAAACATTGACCAAGAAGGCCATGTGTGAGACGCATACAATCAGAAGTATGTGCACTAATGGAAGGGTGAGGAGAATTTACTGCAGAGAAGTTGGGGAGAGAGAAGTCAATGCTACAGGGTCACAAATTCTTACTGTCAAGTGGCTTCTCTGTACCATAAAGAACAGACCAGGGATAGAATATTTTCAGAAACACAAGGCTTCAGTGAACTCTATATGGTTTTGGCTTAAATTTTTGTTTATATACAACCTGATTTTTTGCATGCATAATAATGTCTTAGGAAATTTCTTCCTCCTCCTTGTACTGGTGTTCCTCACAGGTGGAAAGGTGGAGGAAACTCCTCTGCTTCATCTCTAAGCAGTTTGTTTCATTTCCATGTCTATGGTCTTATTACAAATATCTGCTAAAGCTAAATCACGATAATTCTCTGAGAGCTTTCATTCTCTTGGGAGTGAAAAAAAACAAAGGAAGGGTAAATTTAGAGGAAGAAAAGTCACATAGGAGCCATGAAGGCAGAGAAATTCAAGATAAGGGCTAAGCGGTGTTTCAATTAAAAAAAAATAACATAGATCAATATTCTCCCCAAATTGCCCAATGATTTGAATTGCACGTTTTTGAGGGTTTATTGCATGAGTCCTCTGTAATCTCGAGGCTCGAGATGAGTGGGGGTGCGTGGGGACACTGGCCACACCGGGTGGCACCCCATTTGTCAGTGAAGTGCATTTATTTAGTAAACAAGTAAACAGTGGCTTTTGCCCCTGCTTTTGGTGAGTGAACCCCAGGAATTTCAACAGTCTCTTGAGGTCCTTTAGAGGATTTTCAAGGCTGTCAAGGCAACAGTGCCCTGGCCCTGGAGTTTTGGGAAGTAGTTTGGAGTTGAGAGTGATGCAGTGAGTCTGAGCTGATGGGTCTGGGAAGAGCATATATTCAGGATTTGAGTTCTTCGAAGAAGCTGCACTTCAGATTTATTTATTGGTGCAACTTCAATGCCTAGCTTGGTTTTTTTTTTTACACTGAAAAGGTGAATAGTACCAAATTAGTACCAAAACGCTGCTGTGTGTTGCTTTTGCTGGATGAGTGAATCATAATCTTCCACATTAGAGGGGACAACGGGAATTTGTCCTTGGAATAAAAAGTGCTTTTGAGGAGGCTGTCTGGGGAGATGTGATTCCCCTTTTCTGTAAAGCAGAAATGGAATGGCCAGGGTTGGGTTTGGGTTGTAAAACTTCCATAAGCTGTTCAGGTGCTCTTTCCTCAGTGTTGGGCAGAAGCAGCCTGGAGGTTTCTGGAAGAATAAACCCAGTCTTTTACCTGAATCCCTTATGTTTCCTCCAGCGCAGTCTGTCCTGGTTATCTCAGTAAGCTCCTTGTTTGCACCTTTGCACGATGTTTGTCCCTGCTTCCCCTCTGCCAGTTCGTGATGCTGCGTAATTGCCCTCTCCTGGAGGGCAGTGCTGTGACCAGCCCCGTTCCTGTGCCGAGGGGACGGGGAAACAGTGCCCGGTAGAAAGGTGAGAAGTTCTGTGCCATGGCCGTGCTGCTGGTAGCCCTGAGCTGAGAGGGTGCTTCTCTGGTTAGCCCCCTGGGCACTCCAGTCTGGCACAGCAGCTCCGAGGGCTGCCCGAACTGGAGTATTGAAATGGGCCTCCACCTCCTGTGTGTGCACAATTGAGCTAGTACCAGCTGAGACTTAGTAAAGGCTCTAAGTTCATGTTTTCCTAACTTTTTTTTTCCCTGTAATCAAAACCACTCGTAGACGGGCAAAGTACTTTCTTCTTACTTTTTTTGTAGGACTGGGTGGTATGCCAGACTTGGGGGCAGGGCTAGCTAAGTTTGTCTTGGCCCTCTGGAGGCACTGCCCATCTCTTCTGAGGGATTGCAGCCGAGAAGGGAAAGGGGTGACTCCTCCGGGGTGAGTAACCTTGCTTTTCCCTCATCCATTTCACAACAAAAAGCCGAGGATTTTTTTACTCTTCCCTTTCTCCCTCACCTTCAGACTGGGTAGAGTGAGTTAGCCCTCGGTGCAGGGGTTCCCTGGTGCCAGAGGTGGGATCTCTGGCCTGGGCAGGTGGAGTTAGAGCTTTGTGGCACAGTTCAGGGTGGTACGGGGCTGTGCAGTCCCCGAGGTGTTCCTCTCCCTGCTGCTGCTGACTGGGAGAGCTGGTGTCACCACACGGCCAGCCCGTGTGTCGTCCCCTGTCCTGCAGCCATCGTTCCCCGTGTTTCAGCAGGACTGTTGGTATCTGTGAGCAGATGACATCAGCAGAGTGGGGGTCACCATCTTGCTCTTGGTCACTGTTCTGTTCTAAACCAGTCTGCAATAAACCTCCTCGTTAACGGCCTGAGAGCACAGCTCTTTGCTAATCATCTGCTCTCTGCCCTTTTCTGCGTTTGGAAGCTGCTGAACAGATGATGTCACTTGCTCTTTTCTTCTACTCAAGTATTGCCCAGTTCCACGTGCTTTTTTGGTAGGTTTTGTTTTTTCAGTTAGGAAAGCAGATCACAATAGTAGTGATTAAAAAAATAATGGTTTTATTGCAGGATGAGTACGCTGATAAACGTACTGATGAAAGGGGCACCGACAAAGACACACCTGCATAGGGCTTTCCCACTGCAAAGCAATCACAGGAACTTTTTGTGCCGTTGCTGTTACATTGGAGATACTTACACTTCCCAGGTTCTGGACCATTGCTTCTTGCTCAGGGACCGGCCATGTCATACAAGCTTGATTTCAGACAGAGTTGAGGAGAGTGAGAACACACACGGTGGGATCGCCGTTTGTTTGTCAACGATTTGAGATTCTGCTGCTTGCAAAGTAGAATGAGAAGGTTTGGTTCATGTACTGATTAAAGGGTCTTACTGCCTTGAAATACAGAGAGCCGTGGACGAACGGCCTGGAGCAGTCTCCAGGGGTGAGGAGTGACACGAGGCAGGATCAGGTAGAGCAGAGGAGGGACTTAGTGTTACTGTCCATGATTATATTTGCATAGTGGTTCTAACGGGTTGGTAGTGTTAATTCCTTTTTTCATTTCTTTTTTTCTCCTTTCTTGGGTCTGTTGTTGGGCCTAGTGTGCTACTGGTGTAAACTCCTGAGGTTCCTGAGCAAAAAGTCCTAACATGGGTAATACTTAGGACAGCAGTTTATGCTTTTCCCATTTTCTCCCCTTTGTAGGTGGCCTTCTGATCTCCTCAGCACACTTTGGCGCGTACGTGTGTGGCACTGATATAGATTACAACACAATCCATGGATTAGGTACGTTAACATACTCCAAACCACTGGAACCTTGCTGTCTGGAGTTCAAGAATCCTGGTGACAGACAGGTGACAGAGGTGTGTGGGTTTTAAAGCTGACAGGGCAAGAGCTATCGGGCACCAACTGGAACATGAGAAGTTCCATCTCAACCTGAGGGGGAACTTCTTTGCTGTGAGGGTGTCAGAGCCCTGGCAGAGGCTGCCCAGAGAGGTGGGGGAGTCTCCTTCTCTGGAGACATTTCTGTGGGACCTGCTCTGGCAGGGGGTTGGACTGGATCATCTCCAGAGGTCCCTTCCAACCCTCTACCGTTCCGTGATTCATCTTCACAGGGTTTATTTTGTCATGCTTATTTTTATTGAGCAATATACGTGCATTCTAGCTGAACTATTCTCTTAATTTTTAAGCAGGAAATATTTAATAAAAGGAATAACAAACCCCAAGTTCTGAATAATAACTACAACAGCTGTGTGCTTTCTCAGCCTGTGAGGTAGGAAGCTTCTCATAACCAAACCTCAGGAAGCCTAATCCCATTTGTGCTTCTCTGAAAAACTGTGGTGGGAATTATCTCTGACCTCTTGGACAGGATCATGGCTGATGGACAGTGAGAACATCTTACAGACTAACGTTTTTATAAATGGGTTTTGCAAGACCCTGAGCAGATGATACAGAGAACTTTTCTTGTGTGTTTTCATTATTCCTTGCTACTTGTGAAGTTCATTGCAAATCCTAGTCGCCATGAGTACGATAAGGCAGGAAATTAACTCTTTCTCTGTGACATTGAATTATTTTCCTCTAAAATCAATGAAAAATGATGAAGGTTTATGAAAGCTTTTCCCATAAAATAGGTTGTTGTTGAGCATGCTTTTTTCCCCCGTTCTGCCCCACCCAGGCAAGGCAAGCAGAAAGAACCAGAAATGGAGAGGGCCGGATGAAAACATCAGGGCTAATCTCCGGCAGTACGGTCTGGAGAAGTACTACCTCGATGCACTGGTCTCTGATTCTTCAAGGCCCATATGGAGAAAAGGGATGCTGTTTGATGTCATCATTACAGATCGTAAGTTTGTTAATGCTTTTTGTTGCCTCATAGCAATGACTAAAAGGCTGTTGCCTGTGTCTGTGTCCATTGATTGAATGTCTTGATGGGCGCTCAGGTCTGTGGTTTCCCTGTTACAAAGGGAAATGGCAAGTGCAGTGCTGGGGAGGCTGGATCTGCACTTGGCATCTCTGCATTTACTTTAGGGACAGTTACAGATGTGGAACAGAGCTGGAGGTGATACCTTCTGCCATGGAGGGAACATTATGTTTGTCCATAGAAACAGTGTGGCTGAAAATTGTCCTGGGAAGAAGTTTCATTCAGCAAAGGCATAATTTTCCTGATACACAGAGAGTTTTCATCCTGATGGTCTGTGTTGCTCTTAGGACTCCATCTGCAGTGCACTGGAGCCCGCCCAGCAGCTCTGATGGGCTTCAGGGGGTTATATTGAGTGTTTACTGGAGTGTTTCTCAGTGGAACAGTAATGCAGATCTGATACACATACCTACGTGCAGTTTGGAAGGATCCTCCACTCTTTAAAACCTTGGTACTTACCAGCGGTTGTCATGCCGGAGAGGGAGCAGAGGCCAAGGGAATAAACAGAAGGCCTTGATGCAGCCATTTCTGCTTTCTGGTGCTGTCTCTTGCCATGACACATTCATACTCATTAGCAATTTCTTTGTGGGTTGCCTACTATTTTTTTTTTTTTGGCCTGTTTGGCAATAAGACAGTGTAGGATACTGATATGGCTTAGTTCTGTGTTTGCAAATTGGGTCACAGCTTGTGGGATGAGCAGGAAATGAGTATGTTACGCTATTAGTAATGGGCAACAAACCATCTCTGGCTTCTTACTGGTCTGTGTGAGAGCTACCATTTGTGTGATGTGTTGGCAAGAAATTCCAATGTGTACAATTTCAATTGGAAAAAGGTTAGTGAAGAGCCACAGGGGAAGTGTTTGTGTCTGTCAGACAAAAAAGGATGGGATTATTTGTCACATGCTGGAAATGTAAGGAATATCTGTTAATGAACAAACCAGGAAAGCATCACTCTTTGTAGTGTAGCAAACGTCTAGGCTGCCCAGAGCCGCCTGCAGCTGAAGGGCTTGCTTGGAGACCGTCCTACAGTGACCTTTTGGAGCAAGAACTTTCAATAGATCTTCAAGAAACTGTCCTTACTGACTGGTACTTTGTAAAAGTTTTATTTCGTTTTTAACCCTGCACTGTTGTGTGTGTTTGATACAATTGCATGGTATTTGGCCAAAGGGTGAGGGTCTCACCTCTGCATTATGTGTTTGCTTTGTGTAGCACCCTACGGCATCAGAGAAGCCACTCGCAGAACAGGATCACAAAAGGAGACCCTGAAGACGGCAGAGAGAAGGTAGGAAGGCTGCTTGTCTGTCGTAGAGCGTAAGCATCAGTTTTGGAATCTTGATTATTATTCCTTGGTTGGCTGTCAGCAGTTAAAAGGAAAGATAGTGGTAAGAGCTGAAGAAGAAAAGCCCCTTTTGTTCTGTTTGCAAGCTAGTACGTCACTTCCCGAAATCCTCTTGGTTCTGTTCTCCCTGCTTATCACTTGCATGTGTTTGGATTTCAAATCCCATCTCTCGTCTCCATAAGCCACCGTTACCTCCTGTTTCCTGCTCCCAGAAAGTTCTCTTCAGTCCCTGCAAAATCCCTCTCACGTGGAGCGTGTCTGTGCTACCTTCGGCCTTGGATTTCCACTGCTCCTTTCGCTCTGGAGACAGCGCGTTGCTCCTCCACCACCTTCTCATCTGCCTTTAACTCTGAATTGCCCTTAAGAAAGATGCACTATTCTCAACGTGCTTCTGATTCTTGGAGTTCCCCAAGTACCGAGGAGCCAGTAGGGGAATTTGGGAAGTCATATATTCCTCCTAGCAGAAGTTGAACTCCTGCATTGTCCTCAGTAGCTTTACAAACCTCAGATAGTGCTGTTGTGTGGTTTGTGGGGTTTTGGGTTTGTTTGCTTGGTTTTTGTGTTGTGTGATGGATTTTTTTTTTTTAATTAAAAATGCAGGTTTTACCCATGCTTTTATGTTTACACTTGTATTTTCTTTGTTTAGCACAGAAAATCACATCTTCGTTTCATCCAATTACCATCTGAGCGACATCTTCTTTGACCTGTTGAAGTTTGCAGCCGAGTACCTGGTGATGGGAGGAAGATTAGTTTACTGGCTGCCCGTGTACAGGCCTGAGTACGTGTTCTGGTTCCTGGTCTGTGGTGTGGGGGGACGGGTGCCGTGTTCCCTGGGGCTTTCTCTGGGGCACCGCACAGCTGGGACATCCATGGTGCCAGCGCGTGAGCGTAGCGCTCAGACTGCGCGTTGTACATCTTCTTGTGAGGGAAAGCAGATCCTGAAGTAAGGGTTTTGGATGGAGATAATTCCTGACTGTTACCACAAAGGAAAAAGCTTTCCCATGTCTTTGCAAATGCACGTCCAGTCTGCTGAGGTTCAGGCTTAGAAAGTGAGACCGTCAAGGTGCAGGTGGATTTCTGAGACAGTAGTAGCAAGGCTTGTATTGATCTGTGTTTCTACCAGAGTAGTTGATAGAGGTGCATGACAGGGTCCTGTGAGAGACCAGGCTTGGCTCTTTGGGGTCTGGCACTGCTGGTAGAGCTTTGTTCTGACACCAGCAGCCAGGTTCCCTGGAGATGGCACTGGGGGACAGGAGCCAAGGGAGCAGCCTGTGAGGGAAGGTGGCCAGCAGAGACTGGGGGCTGCTGGGGACAGCAGCCTGGGATCAGAGCCGGGTCTCACAGGAGGGAGATCCATTTCTGTTCCTCACTTCAGCATCCTTACATAAGAGGTTGAGGGTTGGCGTTTTTTGGGTTGAGGGTTTTTTTGGGGGTGTGTGTGTTTTTGTTGGTTTTCTTTTTCCAAAATGGTGGGGAGTTGCTGTACATTACCTGTTTGTAAGTCTCTTGCAGATGTGCTCTGAAGGCAGCTCCTACAATGTCCTGTGTTTCTGTGCACAGTCAAACTATACTCCTGTATAAAGGGCTTGCTGTCCCTGGTTTCACCATGGAAATGGTGTGTGGCAGTCCCACATTTAGTTATCATGTGGGGTTTTCAAAATTTAGAAATCAAAAGGAGCCATTTCTGGTACCCACTTCCATAACAGAAGAGTGCACTTAGTAGCTCACTGCTTTTTTTTAAAAAAGATATTATTCTCAAATTGGTATCTTAGGCTTTTTCTCCTGTAAGGCTGCCATTACCAGTACTATAGCTAATTGTTAGAAGTCTGTCTGTAGATGCTTATCCCTGACAGGCCGTGTGTGGTTGTGAATTCTTAGGTTTCCCTGTAAATGAACTCCATTTGGGATTACTGAGTCTGTTCCATTTGTCAAGACACCAGAGTGTTTTGCCTGCTCCCTGGACGTGGGTACGAGCGTGCTCTTGGTGCAGCCCTGGGTCCTGCTCAGCCTCAGGGGACCCGTGAGCTGCTCTCCCAGGCACTAGCTGGGTTGCCTCTTAAAACTTCAATTTGTACATGCTACTGTGCATTGACTTTAGGCAATGCATTTGAAATGCTGAAGGCACTATTTTGGCACAGAATATTAGTGTAGTCACTTTATTTTCAGCTGTACTGATGAACCCAGGAACAAGCATTAAAGCAAGTTGTGGGGGCAATAAGATACTGTCTGCTGATCTGTTGTGTTATCAGGTATCCCCTGGCAACACCTGCCATCAGGGTCACTTGAGGGTTACCTTAAATTAAAAACAAGACTGGATTAAAATGGGTGTCTGTTCAAACCACTGCTACTATATTTCTTATTTGATGATGTTCTGAGTTTCACCTGAAAGAATGTAGAAATATATGCGTTGATGCTAACAGACAAGGCTTTTTAACAGTGATAAGGATCTCTGCCCTGCAAGATGGCATCTCACTCTGGGGTTTCCTCTTGCCATCTGACCTTGAAATCTTTGTGGAGTCTGAATTCTTTGAATTCCTTTGCAGTCAGGCTTTAGGTGGCTGTGAAGAGAAGCTGTCGGGATGTTGTGGCAGAGTGCCTGCCTCTGTAAGAGAGGGGCAGCAGTACTAGATGCACCCCAAGTCTTGTGTAATAAAAAACCAGTTTTTTTAGTTGAAAATTAACAGTTGAGAGTGAATTTGATTCTCCTTTGTCAAACACGTGTTCTGCCTTCACCTAGCAGAGGTAGTGACTCGATTCCACACCTGAGAAGTGACTGGAAGGTTGTTTTGGAGCAGTGCAAAGAGGCAGTTTGATGTTGTCCTACTTACAAGTACTGTGTTTGGTATTGTCTGTCATCTTTACCAGCTCACTATTATCTTTAAGAAATGTCGAGCTTTCCATCGGCACCCAGATGGATCCTGGTTGAGTTGTGTGGCATTTGACTCTTCTTTACCTTTACTCTGTAAAGCACGTTCAGAAAATCCACTTCTTGACAGAAAAAAATATGAGCCTCTTCCACTCCCGTCACTTGAACTTAAAGGATGCAAAGGAAGTTGTTTATTCTGCCTCCTAACACCCAACTGCTGCTGACCCCCAAGCGCTGGGGAATCACAAAAGCCAACATGTGGTATGAAATCCTTGTCACCGGCAGTGCCATCTGCCATTCCTGCGTTGTGTTGTGGTAACTACCGCAGGAGAGCTAATGAGCTAATGACACAAACTGAGTGGCTGATCAGTGCCTCATTGCCTAGGAAGGCTGGCTGATCTCGTGGTCAGGCTAGGCCAGTGCTTCCTGCTCCCGTAACCCCATGCAAAGTTCCTGCATCCTTAAACTCCTCTTTCAGCCTCTGGAGAGGCAGAAGGATTGAAAGCAATCTGGAGAAAGGTGTTTCTAGAGACAGTGGTGTGCTGATGAGACGGGGGCGTCCCAAGCACTGTCAGTGCTTCTGCAGACAGCATCTCCCTACCATCTGATGTTGAAAGATAACGGCTTGGGATTTTTTTCTTCCCTTTAGAGAAAGTAATTGCAATATGATCCATTTGTCACACCAAATTCTGAAGTCCTGGCATGTCACTGTCTGATAGGAGCTGGTTTCAGTGGATTTGGAATTGAAGTGAAGGATCGGTGTGGCTTTAGTTTCGGATGCAGGTGCTGCAGTTCAGGAGCTTACAGCTCTGAGAATGTTTCTTTCTTCCAGATACACGGAGGAGATGGTTCCCCGCCACCCCTGCCTGAAACTTATCAGCAACTGTGAGCAGATGCTTTCCAGTCACACATCGAGGCGCCTGATAACCATGGAAAAAGTGAAAGAATTCAAGGTAAGTTTGAATCCTTGATTACATTATGTAAAATAGTAGCTATTGCATTCCTGAAAAGTTTGTGCTGTTCAGCATTTGAACCTTGTTTCTGTCACACTTGAATTTTTTATAATGAGAGAGCTCTTGCAAAATTGACGTACATTTCCCTAAAACAAATTGGGTGGTGGTTCATGGGACTGTACTGGTTTTGGTCTTTTCCTTTGTTCTCCTCAGTTTTTGATAAACTTTTCATCCCGAGCGAGCCACTTAACAGTGTGAGAGAGATCTTTGAACTTAATGGCTGCTTGTGGAAGTTGCATGTGCTCTTCTTGGAAAAGGGGACTCGGTGGATCCCGCCCACAGAGGTGCCGAGGTGCCTAAGAGCCCTGTGCTTCCCAGGTGTCATCTGGTGCCCAAGTAAATACTGAATGCCTTTGAGGGTCTTGCCGTACGTGTAAGCCATATTCAGTTCTTGTCACTTCAGTTTGGGAGTGATGCTCTCTGAGATGTGAGGAAACGTGGGAGCTGTGACAGCAGTATGGTGGAGTTCTGGTTTGGGACATGTCAAGGGCCTCTCCTCAGGCTGGAGACCAGGGAATGTTGCATCCCGGTCTCCTTCCCCTTCTTCCAGCTTTTCTCACCCAATACTGTTGAAAGAGATACTGAACTCTGAGCCAGTTCTGAATGGCAGCTCAGGGGAAGGGCGAGTGGGTGTTTTTGGTGGGTTTGAGACGGCAGGAGCCCTGGTGGGAGCTGGTGTCAGGGTGATGCACTGGTAGTGCAGGGGGTGTCAGTGCCGCGGGGACAGCACTGACGGTGGCTGAGCTTCTCCAGCAGCACTGGGGTGGTTTTACAGCCCTGCATGTGGCACTCGGAGCCAGAGCTGCCAGCCTCACTGGGCCTGAGCCCAGAGGGTAAATGGCCAGAGATCATGGTGTGTACATGTAAGGGTGTTCATGGACATTGTCTGCAAGAGTTTGGTTATGGACAGTGCTGTAGGATAACGTGTGCTAATTTGAAAAATGCATTCACCCTTCTGGAACAGACCTCCATCCTTTGTTACTCGTGTTCTCTGCATCACCTGGTCTTCAGCTCCTGCTTTGACAGGTTCAGGGCTGGAAGTGCTTACAAGCTCGAGCACCTGAGTCTGGTTGTCAGCCTTGCTGCTTGGATAGAGCTGTGCGGGGGCTTGCACTCGGGACTCCAGATGTCTGCGAGATAATTTAAACATACCAGAACCCATCTGCTGTTTCTGATGATGCAAAACTTGTCCAAATAACAGAATGCTTATTGACTCCTAGGCTAGTTGCCTGCTTGGTTTAGGGTCGTCTTGTTTGGTTTCTATCTGAGAGTTTCCCACCCTGCTGTCCCTTACCTGGGACATGCTATTTCCTGTTTTAGTATCTCGAACACCCTTTTTATTTGGTACTTCTGACTCACCAGATATGATTGTGAAATTCGGTAGTTGGAGCTTTGGCCGGTTTTCTTTTTCCCAAATGAAAGAGTGAGTTTTTGTGAAGGTACACGTGTTCCTGTTCCCATCCGGTTCTTCTCTGCTTCACTGAACTGGTTTGTAACAGGCATCCCCAGATGCCTTTCAGTTCAGCTCAGCGGAGCACTCGCAAGCGGCTGGGAAGTTTTACAGGTCCTGTGGTGTCACTCTGCAGTCCTTCTGTTTCCCTGGAGTTTGCCACCAGTTAGTGAATTGCAGATTTCACAGCAAATTCGTTTCCACTATTAACACTCTCAGCTCTTAACTGGAAATGAATCAGTTACTGAACGTGGAACTGGTGTTCAATTTGATTGTGCTTGTCATATAAAGGAGACCAGAGTGAATGTGTCTGTCTGAAGTCTTGATCTGTCATGATTAATCAGAAGCATGAAGATCATAAACGCTGGATTAGAAACATGACAGAAGGTGGTATATAACTCACTGGCTTTTAAGCATCCAGCCTGTTCTATTTAAGTTTATGATGAAATCGTGCCAACTGGAAAAGATCTGTTACTGAACACAGTGTTGATAGGAATAGACTTCCAGCATGTGCACAATATGGCAGAAGAGTTGTTTGGTTCTTAACGTTTGAGGCTCTTTTTGAGGAGCCGTGCTGGTCAGTAGTAACTCCCCCTCCTCCCCAGTCTTGAATTACAGTGATGATAATAAAAGCAGACGACAGCAGCTGCTGTAGCAGGCAGGTAGCTGTAGCCAGTGAGCAACGCCTGGTCATCGAAAACTGCAGGCAGAATTAGAACAGTGAAGAATTAGAGGTGTGGAACAGGAGTGTGGGATGGGAGAAGAACAAAATGAGCGATTGGAGGTGGGATCCAACTGCCCGGATGTATTTCAGGGGCCACAGAGATGCTGGGGGGGCTGGAGCCCCTCTGCTGTGAGGACAGGGTGAGAGATTTGGGGGGTTCAGCCTGGAGAAGAGAAGACTCTGGGGAGACCTTAGAGCCCCTTCCAGTCCCTAAAGGGGCTCCAGGAGAGATGGGGAGGGACTTGTGATGAGGGAGGGAGCCCTAGGATGAGGGGGAAGGGTTTGACCCTGAAAAGAGGGGAGATGGAGCTGAGATGTGGGGAAGAACTTGTTTGGTGTGAGCGTGGTGAGAGCCGGGCCCAGGTTGCCCAGAGAAGCTGTGGCTGCCCCATCCACATCCAGTGGCCAGGAGCTTCCTTTGTAAGCTTTTCCAGGAAGCCCGTGCCCGAGTGCAGCTCTATTCCCCGCAGGAGCAGTGCTCTCCATAGCTTTGGATGAGGCCTGGATTTACGGAGCGGGTTCTGCCAGGGAGTGAGGCACTGCCTGGTGAATGCAGACGCTGCTCTCACAGCTGTGTCTCACTTGAGGTCTGCTCTCTGACAGACATACCACATCCTCTCCTTGCCCTCACCAGCTCGGGGCACGACGGGTAGTTCCTTTCTTCCTTCCTCCCTTCGCCCTGAATCAGCAGTTTGTTGGTGCAGGAGTGGAGATGGATGGTGTACAGATGCGTGACCTCTTTGAGGTTGCGGGGATTACTTTTTATGTTAAAATACTATTGACCCATGTATTGTTATCTTTCAGGGTCAAATATCCCATCCTTTTCTCAAACCAGCAAATTTTGTAGAATTAAGAAAACACATCCCCAAAGTATAAAGCCATATGCTACGTTTAGTTCAGAGGAGGACCACTGGCCTGAGAGTTCGTGGGAAGGGCCTGGGGAGGCTGGTGAAGGCTGCCCGGGCAGGAGCGTGTCTGAAATCCCCCGTGTTCCCCGACTGCCAATGAGACCTGTTTTCCCCACGGACACAGGGAAAGCCCGTTGATCGTCAGCCCGGGAATGAGCTTGGAGATGGGGGTCTGAGGGTGACCCCCAGGCCACGGAGAGCGCTGTGTCTGCCGTGCCCGTACTGAGGTCACCTTCTCCTGCTCTTTTCCCATATCGCAGTGTTAAGATGGAACTCATTTGCTGCTGCTGGTGTTGTGCTTTGCACCTGAGATACCCACGGGGCACCCCAGCCTGAGCCCTGGGTCAGCAGAGGAGAGCCCCATGGTGGGAATGTCCCCTTGTGCCCAGAAGAGGGCTCTTACAGCCGCTCACAGGCTCCTGCTGGGCTGGAAACCTTTCTCCCGCCTTTAGGATGCACCTTAGAAACCCAAAAACAGAGGAGCTGCTGGTGGTGTGGGGCGAGAGCCTGGAGAGGCCACAGAACTGCTGGGATTCAGTGTGTTCTTACACCGTAATAACCTATGAAAATACTGACTTAAATCTACTGCCACGTTCCTACTGCCTTTGCTAAAGCTTTCAACAGTAGCCTCAGCTTCAGAGAGGAACAAACAGCCCTGAACTGAAACGTCGCTAACGAGCCGGTCTGTTGCGTTGCTGGAAAAACCCCGAGCTGGGAGGGTGTGTGAGAGCAGGCACTTTGTGGCACGGAGGGTCAGTTCTGCCCTGTGCTTGGCTTCATTCTCTCCTTGCCCAGGTCACTTGTGCCCTGTCAGGCTGCTTCTCTCAGCTCCATCTTGCTGTTGACGTAACAAACTGGCATCAACCACAAGAGCTAAATGGGTGTTAGAAGTTGCCCTGGGATTTCCTTAGAGCCCAGATGAGTTTGATGCATTGTTTGGCCCTAGGTTGTGCTAGTATTATACAGCTGAGATACTGGTCAACTAAAGCCAGCAGATCAGTACCTCCAGACACACCTTGTGTGCAAAGTGGGCTCGATGATGTTCCAGGCTGGTGCCAGCGAGGTATCACGTGTGGGGGTTTGCTGTCTCAGCCTTCAGAAGCATGTGAATATTGCACAAGAAAATACCCTGCGATAGCTCTTCAGAGTCTGTAGGCACTCTTCTGAGTTAGTTGTGTTCTTCCTGGGCTTGTATCTGCCTTCCACAGTCCTCCAAGTGATGGAATTCCCCAGGCAGGATTTGCTTCTGTGAACTCATATTTTCCTGTGCAGAAGGCTGTGTGGCATCCACCGTACCTGAGCTCTCCTTTATCCACACGAGGGCTGGGCTCAGGGACGTTGGGGGAGATATTGCCAGTGCAGCAGCACCCCTAAAACTTGAAATGTCTGGTACTGACAACTGGCATCCTTTTGCTGTACAGAGTAGAATAATGGCAGTTTGAATGAGTAAAAACAAACTCAAAACCCCAACGACCCCCCTTGTCTGCTTACAGCTTGTGTTTGATCAGTGTCAAATGAGAGCCCTTTGCATGTGGATTTTCGTTTCTGTTACATGTTAAGACCTTGCAGTAAGATGTGTATGCTCTTGTTAATCCTTATGGAGACCTTAGCATTCTATTTTTGGAATTCTTTAATCAACCTAATGACTTAAATATTTGCCATTGAATTGAAAAAAAAACCCCAAAACAACCAAACTCCCCCCTCCAAACCCCCCAAACCCCCCCAGCCAGCCAGCTTTACTCTTGCTTGTAATTAATTGTCTGGAAAAGCTGGGAGGAGCCCAGTGGCAGAGGCGCTGAAGGCGCTGCCCCCAGAGCTAACGCTTGCCTTTTGGTACCGTGCAGGATCAGGATCCGAATTGCCACTGGCTGGATGGTCAGTACACGCCGTACAGGGGCCACAACTCCTTCCGTGAGAAGTACTTCAGTGGTGTGACAAAGAGGATTGCCAAGGAAGAGAAAGACAATCAGAAGTAAAATATAATATAAACAGATTAAAAAAGGAGGGAAGAACGAGGATCGTGTTTCTGTGTAAGGACATCTGGATGTGAACATTCGTTTGGATGCTTCAGGAAAATAAATACTGCTTTTAATTTTAAAACAAGATGAAACCCACAACACAGGTCGAGAGCAGTTCTTTTTAATTAGCTTTGTTTATAGCAGATTTTATTGTACAAGTTTTTTGAGTCTTATTTAATTTATATTTGTACTTTCAAGTACTAATGATGATTGACTAAAACCATTATTATTGCTCTTTCACCATTAACGTTTACAAAAAAGGAGTATTATTTGGCTTCTTAAACTGTGAACATCTGGCTGTTTTAGAAACACGTGGTGGTGATCAAGGGTTGCTTATTGAGAAGATCATTTTCGTTTGTTTTGGTTTTTTGTAAGAGGTGTACAATAAACCAGAAAAGCTTGTTGGGAGGGGTTTTTTTGTAACTGTTGCCTGCACTAACTGCTGCTCTGAACCGGGATGGCGCTGGCTCGGGCCCCCAGCGTGTAAAACAGACAAAAACCACAAAGAAACCAACGTGAGTGCACACACACCCCCCCTGAGAAAAAAACCCCTCTGTGACCTGACAAACTCTGGAGAGCCCATTAAACCCGGTGAAGCCCGGCTACATCTGAAGCTCATCTGTACCTTGGATTTGCCTCCACATTCCTAAACCTTGACTCTTGGTCAAGCCAACTGTCTGCAATTTTTGGTTCAGAACCTGATAGTTAAAGCAGTAACAACAACAGCATAAAATCAGTAATGGTTCCCTAATGGTATTAAGCATAATCAAATCTTTGAAACTGAAGCTGTATTTGTTAAAGGGCAGACTTTGCTGAATCCACACCATGTCCATCATGCAAATACCTCGTTTGAAAACCACTAAGCCCATTAGTTGGGGATGTTAATGGCTCTTCTCGTTTTGGTGGTCAAATACAGCCCGATGCTCTCCAGGGTGTTGGTGTCTGCTCTCTCCTGTCGGAGAAGGCCGTGCTGCTCCGCTCCCTGGAGGTGCTGCCGTCTCTGTGGGTCCTGGTCTGTCACTGGGATGTGTGTGACCTCTCTCTCCAGAGCCCAAGGGCGCCGGGGAAGGCACGACTCAAGGCACGACTCCGGTGTGTGTCTGATGGAGCCCAGTATCGGTGTCTGCTCCTCCCTGCGCCGCGTCCGAAGCTGCAGCGGGGAGAGCTCAGGCGCTCAGTGACAGCTCTGTCTGACCTTCTGGATCTCATCTGTGGTGCCTTGGGAAGTTCTGAAGTGGTGATTTATTTTCTGTGTTTCCATTATAAATCACTTTGTTTTCAGACTTTTAGTGTCGGCTGTGTAATAGTTGTTCTGGGCTAAACTTGGAGCGAGATCAAAGCTGAGAACATTTTTCAAAAGCAGAATTTGAATTGATCACTTTCAAATATTACATCAAAAAAAATTACTGCTTCTGAAAACCTGTCTTGATGTAACTTCTGACTTCAATTTTAGCATTGCAATTTGGCATTCAGCTTTTATTACTTAGCAAATTAAAATTGCTCTCTGTTCTTCATAGGCCAGGAATTTTTCTAGATGGATTTATTCTGTATTTATAACTTCATTTTCGTAAAAGTTACCTTACAGAGACGCGATCTAAATGGCTATACAAGATGTGTGGCAGGGGCAGCTCTGGCTCTGGCTGTTCAAAGGGAGTGATTTAGTTTGTTTCTCCTCTGCCAGGTCCAACTCCCAGTCGGCTGGGCGGCGTGGGGTGGCCTCTCTTCAGCAGTTCATCCATAACGGCTCCATCCTTACTAGAGAACACCCTCTGAGGGGAAACCGAGCGTTTTTGGGGTCCTGCATCAGCACACGGGGGCAGGCGATGGCTTAGAATTGGAATCAGATGTTGAAGCTGCTGATCCCCAGCTCTGAAGCCATCGTTTGAAGTGTTGCGGTGGCACTGGTGACGGCGAGGCTGTGTCACTGTCCCTGTGTTCACTCCGGCCAGGGGCTGAGCTCCCCTTTGGGTTTGGCAGGATTTGGCCATCGGTGGCCGCGGTTCCTGGCGCCTTCCTTGGATCCGGTTCCTTCCAGTCTGTCCCCACGAGGTTCCAGTTTCCCGTCCCTGGCAGGGAGGGGCAGTTCACGAGCCCGCGCTGAACTCACGCCGTTGTCATTCTCCCCTTCCGGCCGGTTTGTGCCATTTTCCAGTTTCCAAAAACAAACATTGTTTTTGGAGCGCGTTGTTGGGCTGCAGGAGTTGGGTGGAGGGAGGAGCTGGAAGCGGCTGCGGGGACACGGGCAGGGGCTGTCTCCGGCTGCAGGAGCCATTTGTGGGGCGAACGGAGGGAAGGAGCCCCCTCTTCTCACTGAAGCCCTTAGCGGGTGGTGGTGGTCCTGGCTGCCCAGCTTCCCACCCAGCTGTGGGCAGAGGGAGTGGAAAAGTAGTGGAAATAGGTTTTTCTCTGTGTTAATTACGTTCCCTACCTGCTCATCTCTCTCTAATGCTTGTCTTAATTAGCGGCCAATTTGAATAAGTTTAACGGAAGGTCAAGGTTCGATGAGACCCCACAGAGAACAGGGAGCTACAGTTCTGTTGAAATAGGCAGAGGTGTTGGAGAAGACAACCTGGGTGTTCCCTTCCAGGGAAGAGAGTGCAATCAGTTCCCCTTAAACATCAGAGAACCCACATGGAAATGAGACCTGGAGACAAAAACTCCAACCATGATTTTTGTTGCGGCTGCTACAACCGGTGCTGGTCCTGCTGCTTCTTGGTCTTCTCTTAAAACGAAGAAGACCTGCATGAAAACATGCGAAGAGCTGTTTTATAAGGAAGGAACAGGTCTCGGATGAACTTCCCGCTTCTATTTTAATTATGAGACCAACTCACACAAACTTAGGCACGGCAGTTCCTCCTCATCGCTCTGAGGAGACAGAGCGATGTGTCACCTTGCTGAGTATCTCCAGGAGAAGCCCTCCCTTTAAACCAGCTGAAGAAACTGGTGTCTGTTACTGGGACAACCTCTGATGGGTCTCCTCAGGTGAGATCAGGCTCTTTGTCTCGGGCACAGCGGTAGCTGGTACTGCGCACCGGGACATCTCCCTCCCTCTGGGAATGGCTGCTCTTCAAGTCTGGTTCTGGTGGCTCCTTCCTTCCTTCCTCTCTGCCTGTCCAGACAGGCTGCCAGATGGTGGTGGAACTCCCTCACTCTGGTGTCTCTTCTTTTTCCACTATTGTGGCATTTTAGCTCAGGGTTGTGTCTCTCGGGGCTCACTGGTGCACGTGGAGGTTGGCAGCAGGCCGTGATGGTTTTGTGAGTCCTCAGCCAAGGGTCACTTGGCCAAAACCAGTGAAAAACGCTGCTGTGAAGATAAAGTACGGGCTTTCTCTCAGGCTGTTCTGATACTGCAGGAACTGGGGAGATGTTACAGGCAGGAAACACCTTAATAATTCTACATTTTCTGTTTCCCTCTGTCACTGCTTTTTAAGGTTTCTCTTAATGGTTATTTCCACTGTCCTCAGGACAACTCCACAGCCTCACGGCCCAGAAGGGTGTCACAGACAAGGTGACCCTGTGGCTTTGCCCTCTCCTCTGTCCAGTGTCCCATGGGGAGGACAAGACTGGAGCAGATGATGGCAGTGCTACTTGGAGGTGAGCTGGTGGGAGGCTGGTGGAGTCTCCAGAAGGCAAAGGTACTTCTCTGCTGGCTCAGCTCCCATCACCTCCATGTTTCTCTTCTCTGACTCTCTAAGAAAAACTTAATGTGTTCTTCTTCACTGTCTAGCTTGGTCCCTGGTCTCAGCTGAGGTGCAGAGCTGAACAGTGCTGTCCTTTCAGTCTGGAAACTTCTTCCCTGCTCTTAAAAGACCCAATGTGGTGGGTACTCAGGAGAGGCCGGTGTCCCTCTGCTGTTCTCTTCTGTTTGCTCTTTGGAAAAAATGGGGTTTTTGATCCTTATTCTGTTGTGTCATCAATTTTGTTTAAAACAGTAAAATATAACTTACCTGCCTCCGTGCTGCCCTTTTAAATATCTGTCTCTGGTGTTCTCTTACTGGCTTATTGGACTGTAGGATCCCTGTTTGTGTGTGCATCCTCACAACCGTTGCTGTTACAGTCGTCCGTCGTTGCTGCTGTTGCTTTACCCAGTGCCTCTAACGAGGCACAGCTTTCCTGAGCCTGAGGACACCTCTCAGGAGAGATGTCAGTGGCCTTTCAGCTGAAAGGCCCATCTGACCCCAGATCCTGGGGACAGGACAGTCTCTGTGGTCACAGCTCCGGGGACTGGCCTCCAGCGGGCTTGCCGGGTAAGAGCTCTTAAAGTTCTGATATTTTGCTTAAAATGAGGTGGGCAGATGAGAGGTAAAATCCACTTAGGAGGAGGCAGA
The DNA here is from genome assembly GCA_013400055.1 of Nycticryphes semicollaris. Classification (NCBI taxonomy): domain Eukaryota; kingdom Metazoa; phylum Chordata; class Aves; order Charadriiformes; family Rostratulidae; genus Nycticryphes; species Nycticryphes semicollaris. The sequence continues at coordinate 228,879 of VXBJ01003933.1, forward strand.
TCTCAATGTCTTCAGTCTGGGGAGTTTGTGTCCCCAGGAGGTGCCCAGGAGACACTGCAGGTGGGTGGTGGCCCATGGGAGGCTCCCACCCCATGAGTCGGGGCTGTCGAGGGGCGCTGGGGCACCGTTGGGTGGGAACAGGGCATTTCCTTTCAGTTAGGGTTCCCCAAAACTTAATGGTTTTAAAGTCAATTTTCGGGTGATGGAAAGAGGGTCTTTGGAACAAAGATTCGGTGATTGCCAACGATCATCTGAGATTCTAATCCAAAATTTCTGGGGCTTTACATAAAAATGTTAGAATAAAAAAAAAATAATAATCTCACCTTCTAAAGATGTCAGAGCAGTGTAGTGTTATCTCTGGTTTAGTTCTCTCCAAAACTAAATCTGACTTTAAACTTACTTTTCTATGAAAATGCTACTTGCTGTATAAAATTCTGATTTAAAACTTGTTCTTCACAGATCCATCCGAATAAATGTTACACCAGCAAAGTGCAAGGTAAGGGGTGATGTCACTGGATGCGATGGGGTCAGCGATCGGTTCCAGTCAAACGCAGAGCTCCCAACTGAACGAGCTCGTCTCCGTAAGGGGGTGCCTCTGGCAAAAGAGTCACGTTGTGGTGAATTGTTATATCCCTTCTGTCGGGTTCTGCCCCGAGGGATGGGGTGTCTCTGAGCGATGGCCGAGGATGGAGGTTGTGCCAGGACGGGGCAGCCCGGGGTGTCTTTTCTTCATCCCGAGACTGACAGGTGAGATTCCCACTGAGCACTGGGAATTACAGCAGTGATGGCATTTCGGAGCAAAACTAATCCCCGATTGATCTTTTTGTTGTTGTTGCTGCTGAATGTGGCACTAGGGGAAAGACAAGTGGGTAATTTCAGTATGGTGTAAACTTAGCTAGGCAAGTTCTTAACAGGTAATAGAGGAGGTCCCAAAGTATAAGAATATCATGATTTCTGGCTAGAAATGAAACATAGCACTTGCTTATGTCAAGCAAATCCTGCAAGAGGGTCCAGCGTAGAGCCAGAAAGATGCTGAAGGGAGTGGAGCATCTCCCAGAGGAGGAAAGGCTGAGGGAGCTGGGTCTCTTGAGCTTGGAGAAGAGGAGACTGAGGGATGACCTCATGGATGTTTAATAAATACGTAAAGGGTGAGTGTCAGGAGGATGGAGCCAGGCTCTTCTCAGTGACAGGCAATGACAGGACAAGGGGCAATGGGTACAAGCTGGAACAGAGGAGGTTCCACTTAAATATGACGAAAAAATTCCCAGTGAGGCTGAGGGAACACTGGAAGGGGCTGCCCAGAGAGGTTGTGGAGTCTCCTTCTCTGGGAGACATTCAAAACCCACCTGGACGCGTTCCTGTGTGACCTGCTCTGGGTGTTCCTGCTCCGGCAGGGGATTGGACTGGATGAGCTTTCCAGGTCCCTTCCAGTCCCTGAGATTCTGTGAT
>VXBJ01003935.1:0-28843 GCA_013400055.1 Nycticryphes semicollaris
ATATATATATATATATGATACTTTTCACAGGCAATAATCGTTGTGCTTTATACGGACAGGATCCATTATAGATAGCAAATAATCCCCTCCACTGAGGCAAGTATAGTCAGTATCATTATCCCTGTGTTACAGATAAGAAAATTGAGATGAATAGTTAGCAGAAGGGTATATATTTATGTCAAAGTTAGGATAAAAAGTTTAAAGTAGCAAAGTTTTGCATGTTATGGGTAGTTACTGATAAAAATTAAGAAAAAGTCTTGGTATTTGCGTCTTTTTAAAATCTGTCTTCTGGAGACTAGAGCTAAACTTGCTTGGGGATGGGTTGGGGTTTTTTCCTGTAGTATTTACAGTAAACAATGTTAAAATAACTGAAAGTGCAGTGGTGACTGAAGGGAGAGAAGTGCTTTGGGTGAAATGTATTGAACTCTTTCAAGCACAAAGTTCCTTTTCCCAAAAGCCTGAAGCATTTTCCAAACAAGGAATTTTGAAATAACATTTTCACTTCAGAATCTAACAAGTTCAATGAGAATACTTTTAAAAGGATATAAAACCACAAGCGATGTGTAGGGTCACCTTATTCCAACACAAACTCTTTGTAATTTTTTCCCTCTAATATTTTTTGCTCCAGACAGGAGAACACACACCCCCAAAAAGTCAATTCTTCTCACAGTTCTCTTATGGATGGCTTTATTTTTCTCCAAATACGTTTCAACAGCAGACTCTGTGATCATCTAGTGCTGGATAGATAAGATCCATATGTTTCTCCTTTTAGGAAATATGACTCTCGTATAACAGCTAAAAAGTAAAGGCCAGGCAGATTTGCAGAACCATATAGCTTATTAGCCCATAATCCATATTGGAAAAGACATTTGTACAGTACAAGATACGCTGTGCATGTGCGGACGCAGGCAGATTAGTCTCTAGCAAGTCTGCATAGTTGAAATTTCTCACCAAGAGCGATCACTGGGGAAGTTAGCATGAAGGGCCAATCACAACTGGAAAAAAAAAAATGTATATAATGTTTTTCAGTTCAGCCCTGTAAAATTCCCATAATGCAACCTGAAAAGCAGCACGTTCTTCAGATCTGGTCCTGGAGATGTTGTATCACGTAGACTGGCACCCGGGGAAATGTTGTGGGAATGGTTGAACGTTTGAATGAGAATCGTGCATGCGTTGGTGAATTTTGTGTATTCCATGACAAGTTTTGCCCTGTGTGTTTTAACAACCCTGCACAGCCAGCCCTGGTGGGCACCTTCAGGCCAGGCAAGATCTCTCCATTAGGAGCTGTGTATTTTGGTCTAGTTTAAAATTGTACAAGTCTGAAAATGCAAGAGTCCCCCTCTGAGGTCTGTAGGAAATGCTGGAATATCTGTGCTATTACACTTTATCTGATGAACTCGAGCTGCAGAGCTGGATCCAGCTCTGAAATGTTCTTTCACGTGCCTTATGGCAAGGTTTTTAATTAGCACTTGCAGAGCATCGAAACACCGTGACACTGTGCTACTACTAATGAAAATAAACCTGGAGTTGTGTTCCTTGGTCTGTTGACATTTACAGTCGTGAAGGCTGAGCCAGGCTGGGAGCTGCTGCTTACAGGGAGGTGAAATTTCGGTGCAGCAAATACAGGCCACGGTGAGACACCAAAGCACAGCTTGAACTTCAAACCGGTGGCAGAAATGAGTGGGGCAGCGGCCGCCGTGCCGCCTGTCCCTAAGCTGGCCCGCTGGCTTTGTCCCATACTGCCTTCAAGGCTACCTCAGGGCTCACCCTGCTGTAACTTAGCTGAAATATTATGTACAAAACTGTGCTGATGAGAAGAAATAGCTGCACATTGCATATGTAAATGGCAGCAGAGCAGCTGAGATGAATCTGTTGGTTCAAACGCATTTTGGAGCCATCGGGATTTTGGCCAGTTGCTTGAAACATTCAGTGTTTCAGTGAAGCAGCCACCCTCCCCGGGTTTCTGGCTGAAGGTATTTCTGGGATTGTGGAAGAGGAAAAACTGAATTATTCCCTCTCATTTTCTCATATTGTAGTTAGTTTTTCCTAAATATAAACAGAGAAATATGTACTAGCAGAAAGCTTAATTTGGGTAAGATGTGGGAGAAGGAGGGCAAAAAAGAAAGGCTTCACAGGCTAAAAGAGGTACAAAAATATTTGTGCTGTATTTTAGTCTTTTTTTATTTCCTTTTGGCTTTGTTTGTCTTGTGGCATTAGCAGGATAGGCTCTACCAATTTTGCTGCCGTGTATTTGTAACCCAGGAATGCATTTTGGCAGATGTAAAATTAGAAACAAATTTCATGTGTTCTGCAGTGCCCTCCAGTGCTATAAAGAACAGGAACAGAATATGTGGCTTTGTCAGGATGACTCCAGGAAGTCACAAAGAAACAGAGATTAGAAACAAAATCGGGGAAATAAATAAATAAAAAAGGAAATAACCCCCCCATGCCCATGGCAGCTGCTGTGCAGCTTGGGAGGGGAGTGCAGAGCAAAGCCCCCCAGCCACGCTAATGGGAGCAAACAATGGAGCCCCCGGTGCGATAGGAAACAAGGGTGCGTGGTTCCAGGGTTTCATGGTGAGATGATGCTCTGAAATTTACCTGTCTATTTTCCGGCGTGTGAATAAATAAAATGCAGCCCTCCTCCCCCCGACAGGATGGGAACGGTGCATGCTCAGCCCATCAAATTAAATGCAGGCAGGTTTTCATTTTCAAGCCTGCGTGTTTGGAGATGATGGATGGTGAGAGATATGTCTCTATAATGAAGGTTTCATTATGAATTTTTTTAAAATGTGCAACATGGCTCTTCATTTCCAAACAAGAAGTGCCACCCTCTCACTCATACCTCCTAGATCCAATACGCGTGATATTGCCAAAGGAAATGATCAAATAACACTGAATATATTGATTTAATATAAAGTTGTATTTGCTCAGGTTTTGCCTCAAAGCTTAAAAAAAACCTGAATCACATAATAAACTGCATAAATAAAAATAGGGAGGGGTAATGATATGGTGATTAGAGGTAAATGATCAGTGGGATCATTGGGTTGTGAGTATTCAAGAAGATTTAACTGGTTTGTCTCTGTCTTGTTGCTGCCCTGCTACCCACTGCCTACAAAGAGCAAAATTGTCATCAAATTGTCCCGACTCAAGCACTTACAGAAAGGAAGTTTGAGGGAAGAATATTTAGAAGCCGCTCAAAAAAAAAAACCCCAAAAACCAACAAACCAAACCCAAACAAAAAGCTTGAACTCTTAATGCTGTCCATAACAGTAAATTTTATTGTATCAAAATACCTGGTGGTGTATAGATCTGATAATGCTTGATGAGCAGCAACACTCGGTGTGCGTTACATGTGGACTGCAGCTTCCATTAATGTTGGCCAAATCCAGTATGTACTTGGGCTGATGGAGAGTGGCAGGAAGCCTGTCATAAAGGATTTTAAGCCAAAATGACTTGGTCTGGCTGTGGAGTTGGTGCAGAAAAGGTTAAATTTTTTTTCTTCTTCTTTTTTTTTTTTCTTTTGAGGGAAACAAGTCACTGTGGCAATACCTACAGTCCTAAGGGGTGTTGCCTGGCTGGGTGATAGGGCCAGAGACGCACTGCCTTAGGTGTCACCAGGGGGGGAGTGGTGACATAGCTGCACAGGGAGGGAAAGGGAACCTCTGTAAAATCGCCCAGTGATTTTCCTGCAATTACCAGCTCGATTTCATGTTAACCATTTTTCACCTTTTTGTCTCTCCACGCTCTCCCAAGGGATTTATTTTTGTACCTCCATTTGTGCATATGTGCACAGTATAAAAATGTCCTTGTCTCCTTAAACCTCTCTCTCTGCCACTGCAAACGTTGCCCTCTGCACGCAAGAAGGACTTCGGAGACCCAGTTTTGTGTGGCGTCAAAATGTGAAAGTTTAAATAGCATTTTGTGATTGTTCTGGTAATACCATGCAGAGCCGTTAGTGCCATTACCCTGGAGCTGAGGGACTTCTAGGAAAGAGGGAGAGTTCTAGGAAAAACCCAGCAGCACCACTTTCCTCTGCCCCTGCAGCGCTGCCCCCCATTAAAAACACATTACGCGCTGGCACCATGAGGATAAATTAAAACCACCCAGACAGCTTTAGGTTATGCATTTGAGCGCTGAATCCAGCCAGTGGAGGGCTGGGATTTTGCTGAGGCTGGGCATGCTGGTGAGCACACGTGTTGAGAGACAGGTAATACTGTCCTAGTGCCCACAGTCATGGTCACTAATGATTTTTTTTCCTCTTACTCTTTAGTGGAGTCTCGGTCCCACCCGTCTGAGATGGGTTCTGCAGGAGGGTTTCCCTTGGTGCTTTCTCATGGACTTTCCCTCTTTCTTCATCAGTGGGTGCAGTGATTAATTTTTTAATGGCAAGACTTCTCTGCACTGCTTCCTGTGAGGGTCAGTGAAGGACCAGGAGAAGGTTGGTGAATGACCATGCTCCTCTGGAGGAGCCTGACCTGCACACAAACCCTCCACAGACCCAGCCCGCACCTGCCTTAAAGCACCAAATTGACAGGGTATTTCTCAATATCATCACCTGAATTTGCTGCCAGAGTTTCTGGTTTGTGAGATTTTCTCCACTGGACATTGTCGTACCCTAGGAGGAAAGGGTCCAAATGTTTGATACTAATCTTACATACATTTGATTTTTGGTCTTCTTTGAAACTTGATTAAATGCAGCTTGTCATCACGCTCCTTTTTCAAAAAGCAATAAACTACACTGCTGTCACAAGGACAACGTATCTCAGAGCTTCTTCTGTGGCTGTGGCAGCATCACACCAAGCATCATACCTTGTTCTACCTAAGGGGTGCAAAAAAAAAAAAAAAGTCTAATAATAATTAGAAGCCTATAGACTAATAATAATAATTTGTCTGAAATAATTAGAAGCTTGCAAGGAGATGTGGCTTAACCAGTCCAGGATGGGAGGGAATACAGGGGTCTGGGGGACGTGAATAGGAGAAAAGATGGACAATTTGCCTGTCCCTAGTCTCAGCGTCCCTGACCAGGCCACGCACTCACACAGCTTCCATGACGAAGAGCTTTGTCATAAAGAGCTGCGAATCCATTACGCAGATGAAGTTGGATCATAGGAATATTCTTTAAGGGAGGGAGAACAAGCAAAAATATCATAAAGCTCTTTTATATCTTTATTCCTGTGGCAGGATGGAAGCTTTAGAAAGGGGATTTTTTATAAAAAAACCAGATCTTACTGGAGGTTGGAATCCTGACAAAGCAGGTAACACAACCCATGGTGGGCTATCATAAAGGTGCCATTATGAGCACTTTAAGGAATGTATATTTTTGAGCTCTGTGAAATGTATATTCTGTGTTCAAGGTCTGATAAAGTGGATTATTGACAGGCAAAGCCATAGGCTGCTTCCAAGTCAGTAGTTACTTGTTTTTCTTGTCCCAATAAGGATTCAGTAAGTTTTTAAAAAGGGAAATGTGTCCTCTCGTGTAGGGTACAGATGGGTGGAGAAGTGTACCTGAGATCACAGTGCTCAGAAGTCAGTAGGAATTACAGCTCTTTGAAAAATGAAACCCTACATTCTCTACCAAATGACTGGGAGATGATTACTCCTGTATATACATGCTTGAAATAGAGCACTTTTATTTTCTTTTTTCGAAACGTGTGTGAACATTGAGTGAAAATGCAAAGATAAGCACTTGGAACACATTTATTCTGGTGGTGCTCTGTTCCCTTCTGTTTACTGTGATGCTGGAGGTGTTGCCGCTACCGGCTCCAGCCTTCCATCAAGCCCAAAACATACCTTTGACTCGCTTTATTCTTCTGAAGAAAGCAAAGAAGAAGGCAGCTGGGTTAGAAATGCTGTAGCACTGCAGCAGGGAGGTATTGCATGTTTGTAACCTAAAACGTGGATTAAGTCATTTTGAGGGGGCTAGCATTCCCATGCAGGGTGGTTGGTAGAACTTGGCTGAGTGTCCAGCACATGCCTGGAATTGGGCTGTCACCTGAAACTCCCTGTGCGCCTCTTGGGCTGCACTGCCAGGGAGAGCAACTGAGACCCTCAGAAGCGGGCGGCTCCATACCCACAGCCGGGCACAACTGGGGGAAGCAGCAAACCCTGTTTTTTATCAAGGTGAGGCTTTGCTTCAGCCTGACTGCAGAGCCTTGGCACCGCCCACCAAAGGAGCTTTGGTGGTTTATGGACTGTCTTCTGGGAGTGTCTTTACATACCAACATCATATTATTATTAATATCATCATCATCATGATAATATTAATATTCTCATAATAATAATAATAATAATAATTTTTACTTTCAGCAGAACTTCCCCTAGATGATCCTTCCTCCACCAACCTCCTTTTGCATCCCAGAAGTATGTGTAAGAAATGGGTTTGCTACAACTTGGAGACCTCTGCCTCAATTAGAAACTGCAGTGCTTGGTGCTATTAGTCAAAGTTTTGCATGTGTGTGTGTATTTTCTAGTACAGAGACTGTTGGCACTGCTTTCTATCAAGACTACCCGCTTCTCATTTCATGCCCAATTTTCTACTGTTTATAATATAGCTGAGCGTCAGCTGTTTATTTGTAATTAGGAGACCTGCCTTGCTGGCACTTGCAATCTCGTCCTGTTCAGCATGTGTCTGTGCAGCACATCCAGGGGTGCTTGGAACATGGGTCGGCTGCTGGGGATGAAAGGTCCCTACTGCTGCCCTGCAAATATGGCAATGTGGGAGAAGGGGGGAGATGTTATCAGCAGTGAAGGCGTGGAGCCATGGGCCACGCCTCAGGCAGATTAAAGCCAGCATGAGCGTGCCCTGCTGGGCTACAGCCTGACATCAGTGTACTGCAGGGACACCTTCTAGTGTGGTAAGCTTTTGGGGAGAAAGTTTGCTTTGTCTTAACTAACACAGATATGTGCTGGGCTGGAAGTGCTGGGGATGTTCCCATGGAAAAACGGAGCGGTTAAGCAGGCAGCAGATGAAGTCATGTCATACACAGCCTCTGCCTGTGTATGTTTTGAACATAGACCTGTGTGTATGTTTTGAACCCACAACAGCTTTAAAAATGTGTACATTATTCTTGTACATGTTCTTCCAACCCTACCCCTTAGTGTGAAGTAGCAAACTCCTGTGGTGGAGACCACTGGAAAACGCACTCCCTGCTGTGAGGGAGTTTATGCGATGTGGCAGGGAGCTAGGAGAGCTGCTGGTACAAGCTGCTCCTCCCTGAGGGAGAGCTGGGAGGACCTGCTAAATCTTGCCCAAAACACGGTGTTTTTCAGCACCCTCCCCCTGTACACCATTGGTGGGAGCTCCTTGGGCACAGGGAAGAGCTGCAGATGGTCCCATCCAAACCCAGAGCTGGTGCCGTGACCGCACACAGCTCCTCTTCTCAACAGCAGAGTCCTTTTCAGCCTTTCCCAGCTCAAACTGCTTCCAGTGCTGTCTCTGCTCACCTCCTACTTTTACTTAATTGAGTTTGTACATGATTGCTACTGAGGCAATTTACAAACTGTTTTCCCTTGCAAGAAGGTTTTCTTTTGGAATTCTTTAAAATTGCCCAGAAACCTCTGTTGGTAAACTACATTCATTTGGTTAATGCTACAATTTAGCAATTTTTTTTTTCAGTGTTTACTTTCATAAATCATGATTTTGATTGTTACACGTTTTCTTTGGGGGTTCTTTGATAAATGATAAATCTAAGTATATAGCTTTCTGAGGAGGGAGTACAAAGGCTGTTAGCTTGTTCCCAAGAGTGTAGCAGGATATTATCCTGCTGCAGGAATTCCTTGGTCCTGGATTTTTAGCAAGAGAGAGAGAGCAGGGAGGGCAGGGGAGGAAGGGGAGACCTGACTACCTTTGGCAGTTGGAAGAAGCAACAGGATGACAGTCCCTGTGCTGGCTTTCTGAAGAGAGCTTTAACTCCATGTGGCATCCTTTCCACTTTAAGTCATTTAAGTGATGGCAAATACAATATTACTTTGGTTTTGTTACAGCTCCTTGAGTTTTCAGATTTCCTTCCAGTGTCTCTTTGCTCCTCCTAGAAGGTGTCCTTGCTGGAGGTGGTAGGGGAAGGTAGAGACACTCCAAGAGCATTTTAGGATCTGGGCACACTGGCACAGGTTGCTCAGCAGCGTGTGGACATGCCTGAGATATCACACACACACACAGTGGACTGGCCCAGGTCTCCTGCTGCATGAATGAGCAGCCAGTGTAGGTGGGACAGGAGGAGGGGACTCTGCCTCTGCTAATGGTTAGGTGATTCCCTGGTGAGCTGGGAAACGGCCTTGCTCACGGCATGTAAAATAGTGCCCCAGCACTGCTCCGCGTTAATGCCCAAGGAGCCAGGAGCTGCCATGCAACAGGAGGGATCCACAGGCACAGGGAGCAGCAGTGCTGCAGCACCAGCTTCCACCTTGATCTCCCCGTTAGCGGAGAACCTCAGGCTTTATTCACTGCCTCCCTCCCTAATACCGTGCTGACATTCCCAACTTATGAGACCAATTAAAATGGGCTGACATCTGGAGCCTTTAAAAGAAAAAAAAAGTTGGTGGTATTCCTGTTCTAGAGATGGACCCTGAACTCCTGACTCAGAAGAGCATCGCAGCCATTTCAAAGGCACGTTCTTCAAGTGCTGCTGGATTGGTCCTTGTAGTACATTGACTGGTGTATGAGAAATAAAGAAAAGCCCTTGACTATTAGTGGGTTTTGCTGTAATTCAGAATAATACCAGATGTTTCATTATGTATCAGCCGGCTATAAAAGTGCTTCTTTGAGCCATTGAACAAAGACAGTTGACAAAAGAAAAATTAATGTTGTGTCTTTGATCTCCTGTTTCAAATTTGTCTTTTATAAGTAGTGATGGGTTCTGGTTAAAAACACTCTAACAATTTGTTAAATATGCAAATGTCTGAAGTTTCTTAGCAACAGAACAAATAAGTGTTTTTCTTCTAATATAATATGTATGCTAGTTTAGTAAGCACACAATAAGTTAATTAGGCTGTGGTTAGGTATTATTTGTAAATGTCATATTAGCAAGCTGGTTTGTTTCTTTGTTGCAACCAAAAGCCTCAAACTCACCGATGTCACTTATTGCATGATGTTTTTTTCTCTAGTTTTGAAATGAGTTTGGTTTTTTTAACATACTTGTGGGCAGAATAATGATTTATTAAGTTGTGTGTTTATTATTGTTTTGCTTCGTTGTAATGTCTCATTGTCTTTACCTTGTTAGCGCTGTCAGAGATTTTACAGGGAAATTGTAGCAAAGTACACATTACATGTGTAATAAAGCTGCTGCAGTTTACTATGATTAATGTTGTTACAATGAATACCAAATGAATTAATAATGATGGGGCCACTTAATTTTAAAATGTTGGCATTTGTCTCAGTGCTGCTTTGAGAGAGGGTGGAGGAGCTTGGCATGGTAGGAATTGGATAAAGCAGCATTTTTGCTGCCAGCATCCAAGCAGCTTGTTTCTTTCCAAACAGTTATGGTCAACTGTTAACATGTTCACTGCCAAGGAGATTTTTGTAAATCCAGAGAACCTTTTCCTGTGACTATAAAATTCCACTTTTTTTTCAGTCTTGTGTTTTCTCCCTCCTCTAACAAAGCTTTCTGCCAATAGCTCGGTTGCTTCCCTAGGCTGGCTGTAGCAGGTGGGGAGAAATTCCAGTTCCCGTATGCCTCTGGGTTACTGGCAAAGGGTNAGAGAGAGAGCAGGGAGGGCAGGGGAGGAAGGGGAGACCTGACTACCTTTGGCAGTTGGAAGAAGCAACAGGATGACAGTCCCTGTGCTGGCTTTCTGAAGAGAGCTTTAACTCCATGTGGCATCCTTTCCACTTTAAGTCATTTAAGTGATGGCAAATACAATATTACTTTGGTTTTGTTACAGCTCCTTGAGTTTTCAGATTTCCTTCCAGTGTCTCTTTGCTCCTCCTAGAAGGTGTCCTTGCTGGAGGTGGTAGGGGAAGGTAGAGACACTCCAAGAGCATTTTAGGATCTGGGCACACTGGCACAGGTTGCTCAGCAGCGTGTGGACATGCCTGAGATATCACACACACACACAGTGGACTGGCCCAGGTCTCCTGCTGCATGAATGAGCAGCCAGTGTAGGTGGGACAGGAGGAGGGGACTCTGCCTCTGCTAATGGTTAGGTGATTCCCTGGTGAGCTGGGAAACGGCCTTGCTCACGGCATGTAAAATAGTGCCCCAGCACTGCTCCGCGTTAATGCCCAAGGAGCCAGGAGCTGCCATGCAACAGGAGGGATCCACAGGCACAGGGAGCAGCAGTGCTGCAGCACCAGCTTCCACCTTGATCTCCCCGTTAGCGGAGAACCTCAGGCTTTATTCACTGCCTCCCTCCCTAATACCGTGCTGACATTCCCAACTTATGAGACCAATTAAAATGGGCTGACATCTGGAGCCTTTAAAAGAAAAAAAAAGTTGGTGGTATTCCTGTTCTAGAGATGGACCCTGAACTCCTGACTCAGAAGAGCATCGCAGCCATTTCAAAGGCACGTTCTTCAAGTGCTGCTGGATTGGTCCTTGTAGTACATTGACTGGTGTATGAGAAATAAAGAAAAGCCCTTGACTATTAGTGGGTTTTGCTGTAATTCAGAATAATACCAGATGTTTCATTATGTATCAGCCGGCTATAAAAGTGCTTCTTTGAGCCATTGAACAAAGACAGTTGACAAAAGAAAAATTAATGTTGTGTCTTTGATCTCCTGTTTCAAATTTGTCTTTTATAAGTAGTGATGGGTTCTGGTTAAAAACACTCTAACAATTTGTTAAATATGCAAATGTCTGAAGTTTCTTAGCAACAGAACAAATAAGTGTTTTTCTTCTAATATAATATGTATGCTAGTTTAGTAAGCACACAATAAGTTAATTAGGCTGTGGTTAGGTATTATTTGTAAATGTCATATTAGCAAGCTGGTTTGTTTCTTTGTTGCAACCAAAAGCCTCAAACTCACCGATGTCACTTATTGCATGATGTTTTTTTCTCTAGTTTTGAAATGAGTTTGGTTTTTTTAACATACTTGTGGGCAGAATAATGATTTATTAAGTTGTGTGTTTATTATTGTTTTGCTTCGTTGTAATGTCTCATTGTCTTTACCTTGTTAGCGCTGTCAGAGATTTTACAGGGAAATTGTAGCAAAGTACACATTACATGTGTAATAAAGCTGCTGCAGTTTACTATGATTAATGTTGTTACAATGAATACCAAATGAATTAATAATGATGGGGCCACTTAATTTTAAAATGTTGGCATTTGTCTCAGTGCTGCTTTGAGAGAGGGTGGAGGAGCTTGGCATGGTAGGAATTGGATAAAGCAGCATTTTTGCTGCCAGCATCCAAGCAGCTTGTTTCTTTCCAAACAGTTATGGTCAACTGTTAACATGTTCACTGCCAAGGAGATTTTTGTAAATCCAGAGAACCTTTTCCTGTGACTATAAAATTCCACTTTTTTTTCAGTCTTGTGTTTTCTCCCTCCTCTAACAAAGCTTTCTGCCAATAGCTCGGTTGCTTCCCTAGGCTGGCTGTAGCAGGTGGGGAGAAATTCCAGTTCCCGTATGCCTCTGGGTTACTGGCAAAGGGTGAGCAAGCGTATCCACGCAAACAACCAAGCAAGAAGTAACTTACATGTGAAAATTTTGAAAGTTTGAAACATTCAGATCAAATGGCATTGCTAATCCATCCGGGGAATGCCTCCTTCACTATCCTGGAGCACGTTTCAAAGTCTCTTAGGCCTCACTGCAGTGGTCCTACAGCCCTTTGTCAGTAGGGAGTAGTTTTAGATGAGGCTTTTTTGCTCTGGAAGAGCAGAATGGTGCATTGCTGGGCTAGAGCACTGGGAAGAGACGCGCTGTTCACGTAGGGCACCTGTGCAAGTCTCTGCATCTCCCTGGCTGAAGCCCAAACCTGGAACTGGACGAGAGATGCCTGAGGAGAAACAGCCTTGGCTCTGTGGTTGTGGTAACATTTCCATACACATTGAGAGAGTTATATTTGCCATGCCTGAGCATTTGGAGATGGATTTTTATGCTGCGTGCATGGAGGCACATTAATTCTCATAACTTCAGTTTTCAGAAGGCCAGCGGAAACTATCCATTAAATCCTTGCTACATGCCAGAGGATGAAGGTGATTTTTCCCTCTGAATTTTTATGAAAAAATGGAAGAAGATACCATGGGCTACTCCTGCCTATAGGTATTGCCCCTATACCTAGCAAGTCAAAGCTCACCAAGGTTGTTGCCATTACTGAAACTGATGTTCCACTGCTGGTGAGTTGCATTGAACTAGATGGACATTCTTCTTCTACCTCAGTTTTGAATTGCTTCTTTCTCACTGGATCATCTCATTTTGTGCTAGTTTATATCACCTTTTTAGTCACCTGAGCACTGGGAAATCATCATCAAATAGTCACCTCCTACTTTGTACATAGACCAAATGCTATAAAATTGAGTAGGAAATTTTATAAAGGAAGGTAAAAGTGGAGATCCAGCAGAGGTGGGATATGGTTGTCATATGAGAATGGAGAAAGTGGTCAGAAATCAGTTGGCTCCCTGAGGCGTTAAGGTCACAGGAACACTGTACAGTGTTTTCCCTGTTGGTCTTTGTTGTGCACATGAGGAAATGCTGCTGGAAAATGCCTGTAATGGTACAATTCTTTTAAAAATTGTTTAAAACATAGACACAAATCTAATAACTCCTAGGTGATAAGGACCCCTCTGCTTTGGAGTTCCAGGCCTATCCTTCAGTGTATGTATTTTGTAGATTTTCTGGAAATCAGCCATGATCTCTAATGTACCTTTTGACATTTTCAGCTCATTCTTGATACCCACGCATTTGTCGATGCAATCTGTGTCACTCACTCACAGAGTCTCAGGGTGCTGTACTGGTCACTACTGCGGCTTTCATCACTGCAGGGATCAGTGCTCCTTTGTTTTTCCAGGTAACTTTTGTCCACCTCCCACGTTTAGTTGATGGCAGTGTTGTAATTTTTGCCTTGGGCCTTCAGCATCAGTGCTGGGACCATTCACGTGCTGTCTCTCTCCAGACATCACTCCCTCGTTGTTGGGGCATTTGCTTGAGAGGCTGGTACCTGGAGCAGTCTCTGAGCTGCCTTCTTATAACAGGTAATTGTGCCCCTTCTCTCTTTGTACTTTCAAGCACACAGAGCCCCTTTCTCGAAGCTGTTGCTGATGTACAGTAGCTCAAATGATGTACACAAGTGTATCTTAACCTGAGAGAAATTTTGGATGGCTCATCCCAAATATAATTTCATGGAGTTTTTGTGACTCTCTGGCTACTGCGTTTACCCATGCTGATTAGGTGTGATGCTGGTGTTGGGTACAGCTGTAGCAACAGTATTATAACCTTTGGAACCTTACCAGCATGTGGCCAGCTTCATTACTGCAATATCCCTGGGAGTTGAAGGTGATTGGGCTTCTGTTTTTTGAAAAAAATTCACCACATCAGCAAAGTAACTTTATTGTCCTAGGAGACAATGTTATGAGCATCCAGATTGGCCACCTGTGTAATACAGGGCATAGATTTTGAGTTTGCGTTTTCACTGCAGAACCCATGAACTCTCAGTTGAATTAAAGCAGACTGGGTGTTTCATTTTCTAGGAATCCTAGAAGACATTGAATGATGGAGCTCCTTCCCAGTCATCTGTTCAATTTATTAATTATCTTAACCAGTAATTTTATCAAAAGCTTTTAATTCTGGATGAATCTGCAGCCTGCTTGGCAGGTTGGTTGGTCTTCCCCTCCCCAGGGATCGTGGAAGGGTCACTCACAGCAGTCTGCACCTCCTCGAGGATAACTCCTGCATTTGGGTACCTGCCTGTTGGGCTGGGGGCACAGACCACTGGGGTACCTGCCAGCTCGGACACTGTGAGCCACAATCTTTTAGGAGCAGGATTGCAGAGGGGAGCTCTCCAAAGAGGAGTTATCTTGGGGCTCAGCAAAAAGTAAATGGCCTGGAGAAGTGAGCAACGACCCTCTCTGTCATGTGTCCATTTCCAGCTGCATCCACTAGCCCTACAAGAAAAGAGAGGAGGGTGTGGGGCACGAGAGCGGTATGTGTCCCCGGCTCGTGAAGAGCTCTCTGTCCCCACATACCACTGAGCGGTACAGGATTGTGCACATGCACTTGGTTAATATCCTAAAATCCACCTTAATGAAAAATCAAAGGTCTGTAATAAACCACCCTCTTGCTCATTTAAATCAGAGGTAACCTGGGGGTCCTCTTCTGCTTGGATCCCTTTGTGCTGGTTTGGGGTGATTCTGTCATTTTGGCCAGTACAGTGTTATTCTTCCCTCGTTTCGGCTGAAGTCTCTCTCTGCCATTCTGCCTTCCTGTTCTTCCTTGGACTGTTGTGCCCTTGGCTGTAAGATCAGCTCTGTCCTGTGCTGAGGTGACACTAAATGTGACATGGCTGTGACTCCTGGCAAGGGCTCCTCATGGCTGACAGAGGTGGGATCGCAAATAGGGGGAGAGTGTCCCAAAATTCATGGGCTGTAACAGTTTGCGGAGGGAGTCTTTACACAGAAAATACTTTGCTTTTACTAAGTCTGTGCCAATCAAATCTAAATTCCCACTGAAGTATGTGAGAATTTTTGTTTACTTTGTTGGTCGCAGAGGAAAGGAAGCTTTACAGCATGTACTCGCTGAATTCCAACAAGCACCCAGCAAGTGCCATAATACACTAATTAAAAGATAATGTTAATGGGCTGGAATGTTGTCACAGGATTATGCTCTCCTGCTGACACCGAAAATGTTGGGGCACTCGTCAAACTAACCGTTGTGGAGGTGGAGCCATAGTTAGTTCCCAAAACAGGTACCACGGACTGTGGGACGGGGCACGATGGTGCCTTTGGTTGTGTGAAACAGCAGATGGCAAGGGAACCAGTTGCCTGATGGACGGACAGATAGAGGATGGACGGCGTGACAGAGGCCGTGCTATTGTTATCCTGCCCCTTTGCCACTGGCTGCAGCAGGAGCCTTTGTCTGCCACAGGCAGGCGGGAGGGGGCTTGCCACAAAAGAACAGTTTGGTTAAAGCATTCTGGTGTTTTATGAATAAATTGGATTCTACTTACAGCATTATTAACCTGCTGTATTCTGACGGGCTTAGGGGGAGATTATCGTGCGCTTGAACAAATCAGTATCTACAGATCCACACAAATACTGGGTTTTAACAAAAATATACTGTGATTAAGGCACACAGCAGATCAAATTCAGCGCCGACCTATACCAGGTGCAATCTCATTGATATCTGTGGGTTAAAAAGCAATTTTTACAACTTAAAGCAATCAGGAATCAGCTTAGCGTACAGACTTACTAGACCAAAATAAGGCCCAAGAGACTGTACGCTAAGCTGATTCCTGATTGCTTTAATTTTTTTAAACTTTTATCAAAGATTAATGGTCAATTATCTGGCAATCTGATTTTCTGGTACAGGTTCCATTTGCATAATTTCATAGACACTTAAAATATGACCAGACCGTAATCAGTATGAAATGGGTTGAGGCATGTCTTGGTATGGCTGATCAAAATCAGCCACAATCTCTGTAAATATGTACTATTGCTGTAATAAGGAGGGGGATTTTAATAGGCTGTTGTCTGAGCAGCAAACAATCAGGTTAGATCTTCGGGGTTTTTTTCTGTTGTTATTCTCTGCACGGCTAAATACAACTCTGGGGTTAACAGGGAAAAGTATGCAGTCAAAACTTGCTTTTCTTCAGGTTTTTCATTATGTGCTTGAGTACCATTACTCCTGCAGCTATTCCTGCCATTTATTTGCTTTTGCTATGAAAATGTCCATCAAACTGCACACACGGGTTAAACTGGAAAGTAATCTGTAATATTTCCCCTCTATGGTAATCTTTACTTAACTCATATGAGTGTGGGGTGCCACTCTTTTGTAATACACATGAGAGGGTAAAAAAAACCAAACCAACAAACCAAAAAAGTCCTAAGCAGTATATACCCTGGGACTAAGGCAAGTTGATTTCCCCAGGTGACAACACTGCTTTACAGAGATCTGAAGGCAAAGAAGGACAGTGAGATTCTCTGCTCCTGTCCATGTAGACATCATGGGCCAGCTGGTGTTCTGGAAGCTGGATGGAACTGCTGGAATATGTCCTCTAGAAAGACACATGGTCTTGATTCGGAGGTGTCAGGAAACAGAGAATTTCCCATCTCCTTTGATCATCTGATCTAGTGCTTAATTACTCCTCTGGTTTTGTGTTCCGTATTACTCATCTCTTCCTGCTTTACCTCCAGCCTGTGGAGATTTTCTCTGGTACCTGGCCATGACGCACTGTGCTACCTCTGTCCCCTTTTCGGTTTAGCTAAATTGATGCAGCCCTTGGTGAAGCCGCTGATGTGGCACTGGGCAGTCTGCAGGGCATCGGCACTGGCTTTAATCCACTCCACTTGGTAACAAAAGCGATGGAGACAGTTGAAAGGAGGACTACAGGATGAAGCCAGCCATGTGGTGGGAGGATTTATATAGTTAATGCTGAACCCTTCTCCAGCTGTGACATCTCTCTTGGTGTTACCAGGCCAGACTACATGAACGCTTACCTCCTTGCTGTAGGGCAGACTGAAGTGAGCCATACTGGGGGGTTGGCCTATATGATCTCCAGAGGTCCCTTCCAACCCCCTATCATGCTGTGACTCTGTGATATTCTCCAGCTCTTTTTTTGCTCAGGCTGTTTGCAGAGGGTGGGTGTTTGTGCTCTTTAGTCTTTTAAGATTTTTTGCTAAATAGGTGTCTGGCATTCTGCTGGTGGCCTAGTCATGGTGTCCTGCTCTTGGGTGGTTCCTCTTCCTTGCTTGGAGGTTTTAGGAGGGATTTTAGGCTGGAGAGACTGGGAGCCTGGCTGCTGATTGCCTAGTCGCCAGGAAAATCTGCTGCTGTGGAGGAGACCAGCTCCTGTGTCTTGGTACCTTAGGACAGACTCTTACTGGCAAGGCATTCCTGGAGGTACCTCTGAGCTCAGGGAGGGCTAGTCCACCAGGGGTATGCAGTTTGTGAGTGTTCAGGTGTGTGCCTGTGGTGAGGGGGAAATATATTCCACGTCAGCCAGTTGTTTGTGGGGCTTGGAGGGTTTTTTTGAAGGAGAAATAAAAGCAGGGGTGAGCAAGGGTCCACTGGTGTTATTCCCCTCGGTATATCAGTGCCTGACATGGTGAGGTGTCATCAAAAAAGACCAGGTAGATTGGTGGAGAATGTTAAAATAATAAATCTGGTCATCCTGCCACCCCAAGCCATCCGTGAGACAGCTTCTACTTGTGTGCAGTGAGCTGGCTGGGGGGCAATGCTCATGTCTTCTAAATCTTTTTCACCTCATTGCAAACTTTCCAAGGATGGGAGTTACAAACAACCAAAACTTCTGTACTGGCCCCATCCCTTCCCTTCTGGTTTATCCATAAATACTACTTTTTTATAAATTTGGAAGTAAATACAGGGGTTTTTTCCTCCTGTCTCCTGCTGGTTTTATAGGTCACCATGCTCATTACTCATCTATCCCATAAGTACGTGATGCACATACACAGAGAAATGGGTCAGGAGAAAGCCAATGTCACAACAAGACATGCACAAGCTTTGGGGTTTGTTTTCTTTGGTGTTTTTTTTTCAAATCCTGGTTTGATTTTTCAAACAGGTGTGTGTGAGTGCAGGACTGGCAGAGCCCGCCTTCCTGGGGTCCCCAAATCCCACTCCAGCAGTCAGCAAAGAAAAACAATAAACTTGCTCCAAATGCTGGTATGAAACGAGAAGAGGATTGCTAGCTGAGAGGATTCAAATTGAACGAAACACTAAAAGAGTAGATTTCTAGTTATCAAAAAATACAAGTCTGTGTGTGTAAAACTTCATTTACTTCTTTCCACGGGGGAGCCCCTCACAGAGCTTTCTCCTCCTGGTTGTGTTCATTTCTTTTGTTGTTTTGCAGCATCTCTTTTGGGGTAAGTTCTTTTCTGCAGCACCGTTTCTTTGTACTGCTGATGTTTCCTCCCAAAATGTAAACAAAAGGAAGAGAAATGCCTTATGGGGGGGGGGGGGAATCCTTTGNNNNGGGGGGAATCCTATGAGTTATAAAGACACTTATAATTTCTTTAAGACTTTGGAGCAGTCTGATCAAATTAAACAGAGTGCACAGAAGAGGAAAATAAGGATCTCAAAGATTAATAGAAATGAATGTGTTATCTTTATCCTCCATTTAATTCCACAAGATTTTTCTGCAAAGACGTGAGTGAGTACTATGGATCTGAATCTGAAACGTGTTAAATTTTGGAGTACTCAGGGTCAACTACCAGAATTTTATAGGGGTGATCGGGTTTCTGAGAAAGAGTCTCTGAAAGTTTTGTTTTGACCCTGGCACAGTCCCCTCCTGGTCAATGTCTCGCTTATGTGAAGGTCATGTTAATATATTCACCAGGGGTTCCCTTGTGAAATTAAGCAACAAAAAATGGTCCTCAGTTTTTTTTTGGTTTTAACTATTATGTTATTTTAAGATATAATAAAGTTAAATGCAGTTGTAGAATATTGTTCTAATCTTTGCAACACCAAGACAAAACCCCAAACTACAACTCTGTGATATGGAAGTGCTTGCAGTCTTTTTGTTCTTTCTTTTGGAAACAATTCTTCTTGTCCCTTCCATCATAAGAAAGATTCACAGTTCTTTGAATTTATAAAAATGTCTATTTATAGGGATATGTTTGGGCTTGTAGTTACATACTTAGGTTTATAGTTACATATTTATTTATAAGTCTCCTATTTTTTTTTAAAGGTTAATTACAAAAGTTACAATTTAATGTACACCCACATGTTCCTCCCCACGAACTTCACGCATCAAAGCATCAAACCTGTGCCTGAGCAAATGCTGCCGCTGTCAGCCCTGCACCAACTGAGTGCGGGCTGAGGGGTCACTGAGCGGGGGTCTGTGAGAGCGGGGGCACAAAAGTTGTTACTGCTTCAGTACCTGGGGAGATGTGGGTCTACAACATCCATCAACCTTCCTCAGGGAATCTCATGGGAATCCGTTAAAGAATAGGGGTTTCTTTCTGTTTCTCATTTATGCAAATAAAAGGTGAACTGGAAAAGTCATCAATAAGAGTTAAGTGGCAATATCAAGTCAGTTTTATTGCCAGGTCACTCAGTCCCCAACAAATCAAGCAGGAAAAATGTGTCATTTATCAATATAATAAACAGGTATATCCCTCCTGAACCCAAACAGCTCTCTTGAAACCCTGCCTGAGAGCAAACAACCCATATCCTGTGTGATGGAGTGAGTAGGGCCTCTGTAGTGCTGCTCTCTTTACACAGTGCAACTGGCCACCTAGCTGCCAGCCTGCAATTTCACCTCCTGTGAGCCATGGCAGGGAATTTGGCAGGTCGTGCTAGCTTCTCTTGACGTCTTACAGAGGAAAATATCTAGATTTTCTCTCCATTTTATACAGGATAAAATTGTGACCCAGGCTTTGGACTACTAACCAGAGCTTTATAGACACATCAGTATACCTGGCTTGGAAGGCTGAAAGAAAATGAGTGAGCTGTAGCAGAGATTTCATTATACCTTCTGGTTTTGGGGGACTTCATTTCTTGCTCCCCTCTGTCTTTCCCTGATTTTCTATCTCAAATAACTTTTGTTAAAGAATCAGCTTAGTCCTTCAAAGTGCACTTTCCCCCTGGTATTGTGCATCACAAGTTTGTATAAAACTGTCTTTTGGGTTGTGTTTTCAATCGTACCCACCACTGTATGATCAGTCATAGCAGTTGTGTCTAGGGGATAAAAGAGACAAATGTGCCATTCCCAACCAGCTGGAGTGACCACAGGGGACAAATACAACCCCAAGGCCAGGATTAATCCCTCTCGACTTCAGGCTTTCCAGCGTATTGCCTGACTCAGGAGCACAGCTGCTTTGGGTTCCTCTGGAGAAGAAGATGGCTCTGGAACTGTCCTGGCTGTCACGGAATTGTCAGAGTTTGAAGGGACCTCTAGAGCTCACCCAGCCCCACTCCCCTGCTAAAGCAGGGCTGCCCACAGCACATCACTCAGAGCTGCATCCAGGAGGGGCTGGAAGGTCTCCAGAGAAGGGGACTCCACACCCTCCCTGGGCAGCCTCTGCCAGGGCTCTGACACCCTCACCACAAACAAGTTTCTCCTCATATTCAAATGGAACTTCCTGTGTCCCAGCTTGTGCCCATTGCCCCTCGTCCTGTCACCGGGAACCACTGAGAAGAGTCCGGCTCCATCCTCCTTCAACCCACCCTTCAGACACTTGTGAGCATTGAGAAGGTCTCCCCTCAGCCTTCTCTTCTCCAGGCTAAAGCGTCCCAGCTCTCTCAGCCTTTCCTCACCAGGGAGATGCTCCAATCCCTCCGTTGTCTTTGTTGCCCTACACTGGACTCTCTCCAGTAGTTCTATGTTTCTCTAGAACTGGGGAGCCCAGAACTGGACACAGGATTCCAGCTGTGGCCTCACCACTGCAGAGCAGAGGGGGAGAATGATCTCCCTCCACCTACTGGCCACAGTCGTCCCTACGCAGCCCAGGATTCCACTGGCTTCTCGGCCACAAGGGCACATTGGTGGCTCATGGAAAGTTTTCTGTCCACCAGGACCCCCAGATCCTTCTCCTCAGAAGTGCTTTCCAGGAGATCCACCCCTAACTTATACTGGTGCTTGGGGTTCTCCCTCCCCAGGTGCAGGGCCCGTACATTTGCCCTTGTTGAAACTCCTTACGTTCTTCTCTGCCCAGCTCTCCAGCCTGTCTAGGTCACACTGGATGGTGACACAGCCCTCTGGAGTGTCAGTGAGAGAAACTTTTTTCTCCATGTATTTGAGACAGAGGACAGAGCACACACCTCCTCACACTAGGGACTGGCTGAGATATACCAGTCAACTTGAGAAATTGTGCAAGGCTGAGTAGATATCTGTCTTCTCCCACAATGACTATAGGAGCTTTGTTTCCATAAGAAATCAGGCCAAAACTTTTATTCTGGAGAACAGAAACCAGCATGTTCTGAAAACAAATAGTGTGCAAGGGGGTTTTTCTGGAGAGAGTCTGAGGGAACTAACCATGTGACACATGATGTTCAAGGTCCCTTCACAGACTGCTGCACTTACGACCGGGCTGTTTGGGCTGCCATAAGCAACAACACAGACCTGAAATTTAGGTCTGTAGAATGAAACTCTGGTGAAACCCATACAGTAGTTGAGAAAAAAAAAACCAAACACTAAATTTCATCACAGTTTTCCCAGGAGGGAAAAGCACTGCCTATCTAGAAAACTCTAGTGCATAAAACTGTAGTGCACCGCATTTCATAACTAATAATTCAAGCAGTGCTAATTTTGTAATTGCTCTTGCAGGTTTGGTTTATGGGCTGTCAGCCTGACCGGATGGTTGATGGTGAAGGCGGCAGTGAGCAGCAAGCACTGCATCACACTCCAGAGAGCTTTTGGATCCAGACTTGGGCATCTCAGTACAAAGAGAGCCTGTAGTTCTACAAAGAAGTGAGTCTCGGTTCTCCTCAGCACTTAGAACATCATAGAATCATTCAGGTTGGAAAAGACCCTTAGGATCATTGAGTCCAATCATCAGCCCCACTCTACGAAGTTCTCCCTCAACACCACATCTCAACCACTCTGAAACACATTCAGGGATGGGGACTCAATCCCCTCCCTGGGCAGCCCATTCCAGGGTCTGACCACTCCTCCTGGGAAGAATTCTTTCCTCATGTTCAGCCTAAACCTACCCTGGTGCAGCTTGAAGCCATTCCCTCTCCTTCTATCCCTAATTCCCTGTGAGAAGAGACCAGCACCAACCTCTCTACGGTGTCCTTTCAAGTAGTTGTAGAGAGGGATGAGGCCTCCCCTCAGCCTCCTCTTCCTCCAACTAAACCATCCCAGCTCCTTCCATCGCTCTCCATAAGATTTATTCTCCAGGCCCTTCCCCAGCTCTGTTGCCCTCCTCTGCACTCGCTCCAGCCCCTCCAGATCTCTCTGGTGTTGAGGTGCCCAGAACTGGACACAAGACTCAAGGGGTCGCCTCACCAGTGCTGAGGACAGGGGAACAATCACCTCCCTACTTCTGCTGGTCACACCAAGGGCAAGGGGAAGGGAAAAAGGAAGAGTCATCCTTAAAAGTTCCCTGAATAGACAAAACAATATTGTGTGGCTTCTGAAGAAATGCAGTGCTGGGTTTGGTTTTTTTTTTCCCTTGAAGCCGAGTGGGGCTGCAAAAAGGGCCATTAAGGGCAGGCACATTTACTGCTGAACCCGCTCCAGTGCTGGCTGGGGAGAAAATGCACCTTTTCAGCTGTGTGGGTGTTTGTGCCAGGTGTGGAGCACTCCTGGTATTACACACCCAGGAAGCACCATGCTTTACTTCAGTTTCCTTTTGGAGACAGCATTTCTGGTTTGTAGTTCAAGCCCAACTCATAGCTTTAGGTGCATATCTGGTAATTATACCCTTTAAACAGTCGTTTCAGCCTTCATGAAAGCTGTGAGCCTCTAAAATTTTTCTGTGGACATATGGACCCCTTTATATTGAGGTCTGCTAGGTGTAAGCTTACTTTTCTTGTCTTTATTTGGACCTTTTTAGTTACCTTAAAAGCAACCCATGGACCACAGACCACATCGAGTTATTGGCAGCTCCTGCACTGAAGGGATCATGGAGGGGCAGAAACGATCTGAGAGCCAGAGCTGGGCTCTCAGACCAGCTTCCTGGAGGTGGTGCAGCCCAAGGTCAGCCTCAGGACTTGGGGTGAAAAGAGACCTAGGGACCATCTCTGGTATTATCTTTCGGAGCTGGGCTCTAAGTGCAGTTGTCCCTGAGCCTACACTCCCACACTGTAATTACATCTGCTTCATTTATGGAGTACTGTGTATTATATTTGTAGCCTGAGTTTTAAATGTGTATGAAGAGAAAATGCGGTTATATTATTGCTGTAATTGAGAGGAACTAGGACAAGTTTTATTAATTTCCTGCCACAGAATACTGAGTAAGCCAATATTTTATGGGAAAGTTCAGGGAGAAGAGTAATATACGTTACATTTCTGAATTCCGGAGGATACTTGAAGAGTTTTGCTGGCAATTGATTTTTCTACAGGTAAATTTTAATCCTTGATAGGCAGGTGTGCCCCTGAATATATAGTGTCTCCACTGAGATGCACTCACTAAGGGTACAATGAAATGGAAGCAGAAGGTGTATCAGCTCTGCTCTGACAGGCAGTGAGAAATTGGAAATTGGAAATAGTGTCTGTAGAAGCTGCCTTTCCCTCAGCAAAGGCGGCTTTTACTGCAGTATCTACATTACTCTCAATGCGGAAGGTTCACAGGAATATTTAGCCTACGAGCACCTGATTAAAAAATTAGTAATTTGACATGTGTTTTAAGAAATTATTTCTCTTTATAGACACTGCATTGTCCTGGTCTGTGTTAACTTCTGATGCCATTGTTTTCTATCATTCCCTAATTGTGCTGTGGTTTTGTAAGTCTTTAGCTTTCTGTGTTTCAGTGCAGCATCAGCTACAGATTTAAGAATCCCACTTGATGTTCAGCACTGGTGAAGGCTGCGAGCTCTGGAGCTTACGGGCCTTTGCGGGGAGGTCTGTGGGACACCCCTGGCCGTGTAGTCCTTGGAAGGATGAGCTCAGGTAGTTGGAGGAGGAGGCAGCTCTGCAAGGACAACGTCCCCTCACTGGGGCTCCTGTCCCACGTTGCTGGGGGGCTCCAGGGGAGCAAGGAGGTCGTTGCTGCAACCTGGGAGGAAGCGGAAGGACTGAAATGAGCATAAGGGACTGACCCCGGGGGTGAGAGACCACCTACGTTCCGATGGCACTGGGTTTTGGTTTTCTGGGTGAATTAGCAGGGAGATTTTCACACTGTTGGTTTTACATGCTCCCGACTGTGTGTGTTGCACTGCGCCACTTGCATCGGGGAGTGACGGAGGTTGCGGCGTGTCAGGGTTCAGTGCAAAAACACCTGCCTGAATAGGAACCTGCTAACCTGCTGATGTGGCATAAACAGTGTGGTGACTCTGTCCCTTTTCTTCTTTTGCATGGTTACATCACAGAAACACTTCGCTGATCCTGAGGTTGCTGAAGTTAAAAAAGTAATGGTGGTCTAAAAGACCTGAAAATATATGACTCAGTGGTACCACCTTCCCCTTTGACAGCGGGGCGACTCTGCAGCGCTTTTGGCCTTTCTTTGGGAAAGCACGGGCAAGTAAATGCTGAGGGGGTGGCTGGAGTGCAGAACTGCTGCTGCTGTGGGACAATTTTGGCATTTCATTTCTTAAGAGTATGGGCTGGTCATGTCTTGGGTCTTTTCTACATGCTGCAGTGATTCACAGAGACTCTTTCATTCACCTCCTCACTCCTTGAGTGGCTTTGGGCCATTTCAGAATTATCTTTCTGTGTGTGTAAAGAAGAGATCTTGTAAATATAAAGCCATGCCCTGAGAAGAGCAGCATCTCAGGTGTGGGTTAGGTAACAGTCAGGCTGTGGTACCCAGCCAGAGCTGATACCACATGTCTCTCAGGAGCAGTTATTTCTGTTTCTATTCCTCTTGGGTGCTTATTATTCAAGGGAAAATCAGCTGTCCTGCCTTAGGCACTGCTGGGTTGGGATGATGGGCTAGCAGACTGGTTTGCTGCTGGTACAGTGCTGCAGCAGAATTGTCCACGATTGCAGCTCAGTGACACTTCTCAACAGAGCTTTGTTTGTCATGTTGTCCTATGGATGTAATGAATGACCCAGTTTTCACTCTGGGGAGCTGCTCCACAGCTGCACCATCAGGGAGACTCATGTTCCACACGTAGTACCGAGCTCCAAGGAAGGTCGGCTACTGCAGACACTGCAGTAGAACATCGGTGGGAAGGTCTGAGTGCTGCTGGCAGCGAGTTGCCCTCCTGTAGTATGTGAAGCACTTGTTCTCATACTTGCTGAGCATAGTGACCAGGTTGTCAGACCTCCTCAGGATAAATTGTGGCCTGTTGTTGTGGAGCTGTGAAGCACATGGTCAGATAAACAAGATTTAACTGGGAAGCACGAAGCCCCGGCAGGTTGCTGTCTCAGAGGTCCTCATTGTCCAATTCCTTGAGCACCTAACTCATTACTTACCACTGTGCCTCACATGGTTTCTGTAGGGAAAACCTGAGCACAGTGATGTGGATGCTTGATTCTTCTGCCACCTGTAGTGAATAACAGTGGGATCAGTTGTGGCAACAGGCAGCTCTAGTTGCTGTTTGTTTCTTAACTGTTCAAAAATTTAAGATATTCCATTAAGCTGTGGAGGGCATCTTTTAGATGTTGTACACTGAAGATATGTGTGTTTAAAATTCAGAAGTGAATTCACTTGAACTAATCGTCCTAGTCAGGTAGAGGAACCTCTACTCTAACACTTTTGGTTAAAAACTGGAGTTAGCTTTCACGTGTTTCCTATTTTCTCTGGATGGCAGTTCTTGTAGGCCTGTGTATTTGAATGGTCCCTGTGGCCAAGAGCACCTGCCCTTCACCAGCAGGGCTGGCAGGTAATTGTGCCAAGTCCTTTCTCTGCCACCCGAGGAGGTCTGGAGGGGGCTGGCAAGTTCACCAACCTGGCTGTCTTGTCTGGTAATGCAGAAATTCTTCCAAATATACCTCTCTGTGAATGAACTGGTGCCATGGTGTGAACTCAGGACTTGCCTAGTAGCAAACTCACACTTAGGGGTTAAAAAAAAAAACCAAACGCAACAACCGTACTCTCCCAAGAAAGTATGGTTTTGCAGGTGCTGAGTCTGATGGATTTAAAGCAAGTTTCATACCTGTTGAGCTTACTGTAGTCCATTAAGCTAAAGTGGGCAGGCACATGAGTGGGAAACATCCTGGCAGTGGTAACTACAGCCCTTCCTATGGGCTCTAACCTTACTGGGTATCTAAAAGCATTTTATCGGTTCCTCTCACACTCTGTGTTATCACTCTGGAGGGACCAGATCACCAAACCAAACCATCCAGGGAGTTATCTCATGAATTTCAGCATGTTACAGGTCCTGAAAGTGTCTTTCCCATAAAATGTCCTATTAGAGCTGAAACCAAACATCAGAAATTCACATCTGAGTAAATGGGCAATGATTTTGGTAATCCCTCTTTAGCAAAACTGTATATACCCAATAAGGGAAGTCTTGTGTTAGGGTCTGCTTTCTGAGAAACAGGGTGCCAGCCTTGGGCGAATGTGCCTGAAGGAATTCTCCTCCTTCCATGTCAGCAGACCCATAGGTGTCTGCAGCAGAATCACAGAGTCACAGAATGATATGGGGTTGGAAGGGACTTCTGGAGATCATTTAGTCCAACCCCCTGCTAAAGCAAGTCCTCCTACAGCAGGTCTCACAGGAACTTGTCCAGGCAGGGTCTGAATGTCTCCAGAGATGGAGACTCCACCACCTCACTGGGCAGCCTCTGCCAGGGCTCTGCCACCCTCAAAGTGAAAAAGCACCTCCTTGTATTTAGGTGAAACGTCTTATGGTCAAGTTTGTGCCCATTTCCTCTTGTCCTGTCATTGGGCACCACTGAAAAAAGCCTGGCCCCATCCTCCTGACGCCCACCCTTTAAGTATTTATAGGTGTTGATCAGACCCCTCCTCAGTCTTCTCTTCTCCAGACTAAAAAGACCGAAGTCCCTCAGCCTTTCCTCATAAGGGAGATGCTCCAGGCCCCTCAGCATCTTTGTAGCCCTCTGCTGTACCCTCTCCAGCAGGTCCCTGTCCTTCTGGAACTGGGGAGCCCAGAACTGGTCCCAGTGCTGCAGATGGGGCCTCGCCAGAGCAGAGCAGAGGGGGAGGATGACCTCCCTCCACCTGCTGGTCACACTCTTCTAGATACCCCCCAGGATGCCATTGGCCTTCTTGGCCACAAGGGCAGATTGCTGGCTCATGGCCAGCATGACTCAGAAGCCTCTTGTGTGTCCATTCAGGCTGCTCTGCCCCGCTTGCTCTCCCCATCAGCGATATGCAAAACTGTCCCAATGAGGGGGGAAGCCATGGAGCAGTCCCCTTAATTCTTAAACCTGTGCACGTTCACATTTAAGGAGCACTGGCTGAATTCTACAATCTCTAATTTTATTATCCTGACACTGTCCTAGGAAAGGTAGGCAACATTTAAAGCACTTAGGAAGAAGAAGAAAAGAAAATTAAAACCTTCTGCTTGCTTTTCTTGCGGTTTTCCCCTCAGGCCCTTCAGCAGGGCGAGCACTACTGCTGGTCTTCTAACGGCGGTGGGGAGTGCACCTTGACAGCAGCGGTATTAGGGTATTTTCTCTTCTTTAGATGAAAAGCTCAGCTTTTGGATTCAGGCTAAACGGGAAAAAAAAAAAAAAGAAGTATTCATCCTGCTAAGTAGATTGAAAGAGAATCCAGATTAAATAAATCATTAAATCATTCCAGAATGTTACCCACCTGTTCTGGCCTGTAATTTATTTTCTGATGAACAGTAGGTAAAATAATAATAATAATAAGAAGAATGGCAATCGAATGGCAAAAAGTGATTTTCCCCTAACAGATGCTTTGATCCTGAAATAACACCTGGCCTGGAGAGCTGCTTGTGCAGCTTTTGAGATAATTTTGAACTAATTGCTCCAATCCCCTGCTTCATAACCTGGATGGCCACGTGATGGTAACAGTTCTGCTGTACCCACCTTTGAAGAGGGATCTCCGAGGCTTTTGCTGCTGCAAGGCCAGTAAAAAAATCATCCCTTTGATGTGGGATGGCAAACCTGTAGGGGGAGAGGACATGTGTTTGAGGGGACAGTCAAGTACCAGCCAGCTGGGGTGAGGGGTTCCAGGCCTTTTCAGTGTCACAACCACTCTGCTAATGTGCTGATGTGGGAGTAAAGGAATGTTTCCTCTCTCCCGTGTTCCTGAAAGGAGAGTTGTGCTTCAAAAGTCTGGGAAGCACCCATCTGAGTGGTGACTTGTCCAGAGCTTCTCACAACTCCTGAAGGGTTTCCTGTGCTCTCTAGGAGAGCACCAGCGTACTTTGTGCTGCCTGTGTTGGCTGGACATGGGAGGGAAGTGAAGTATTGGGAGCAAGTGACCTAGGACCAGAGGTGGGAGGACAGCACAGGAGCTGGGAGCCTGAGGAAAATGGTGAAAGATGATTATTGTCCAGCTCTTCCACACCTCCTCGCTGCCCAGCTGCAGCTGAAGGCAGCCACAGGCCGAGACCCCTATTTTGTGTCTCTCTGGTGTATATTTAAGCAGATTTTGCCAGCTCAGTGGCCAGTTTTCTAATGAATTCTCACATTTGCTGACTGCACCAACGTTAAGGCAGGACTCCATCGCTGCAGCCCGCCGGGGAAGAGAAGAGGGGGCAGAATGCCCTCACCCCGCAGCGTGCGGGATGGGGTGCCCGTTATCCCTGCCCTCCGCTTCCCGCGGCTCCCCGCTCCTCTGTAACTCCGGCTGATAAGCTCCGTGGGGCTTATTGCCGGCACCAGCCCGTCTCTGCCTTTACCTGGGGACCGGGCGCCGGAGCCGCTGCCCCCGTGGGGAGCGGGGCCGGGCGCGGGGGTCACGGCGGGGGCGCAGGAAGGGCCGGGGGTGCCCGGGGGGAGCCGCGCCGTCTCGGCCGTACAAAGCCGTCTTTTCATCGCGGCCTCCTGCCCCCGTCGAGCCCGTAATTGTCTTTGAAAAAACTTCATTAGCGAGCGCGGCGGCGGCGGCGGCGACCCCGCGGTCGCGCTGCCTTTGACGGGGCGCAGTGGAGTGTGCGCGGCCCCGCCGCTCCCGCTCCGGACCATTAGCCCGGCAACTTTGTTTTAGAAACTTCCCACCCCAGCAGGGGACTCGTCAATCAGCC
>VXBJ01003935.1:34332-106666 GCA_013400055.1 Nycticryphes semicollaris
GAAACGCTGGTGAAATCCCGCGCCCGCCGAACCGCTGTCCCCCCTGCCCGCGCACCCTCCGCGGGTACCGGGGCGGCGGCGGGGGCAGCGCCCGGCGAAGCGCGGCCGCTCCGTGGGGCAGCTCCGCGGGCTTGGAAAGCGATCGCAACCGGGATTTATGTATTTATTTGTTTGTTGCACTTAAAANCAAGACATCTGGACAGCAGCAGCAGAATCTGAACAAAAGTGAGTGCTGCTCACTCGCCTTACCTGTGAAGTGGTGCTGTAGGGGTATCCGAACTGAGAGAAGGACATAGTTGCTCCTTATTTTTGGACCATAGGCAATATTTTCCCCCCAAGATCGATTGTAACTAAACCCTGCTTCAAGATGCACCTTCTCACACACACATTTCCACGTATGGCTTTTTTTTTTTTTTTTTCTCAATTATAGATGATTGCACTTAAGAAAAGCAGCCAGGCATCTGAGGCAAGGGGGGTGGTGGTGCCTGGATTAAAAAAATTGGCTACCCCCCACTTCCCATCGCTCCTAATAAATATGTTTGTATAGAGAGAGTTTAAAAAGCCACCCCACATGTAGAGAGAGTTTAAGCGCAAAGGGGCTTTTTCAAAAGGGGGGTGGGGGGTAATCACGTAGGGCTTGCAAGATAACGGAGCTTGCTTGTTGTATTATTTTCTGCTCTATAGGTCTTTTAGCGTTCATCGGTGGGCGAGGAGCGGGGTGACGTCACGGCCCTGCCGGCAGGAGCAGGCAGCGGCTGGCAGGAGCAGGCAGCGCCCCGCGCCCGCTACTTGTTTCATCTTGTTTTAATGTCGCGCCGCGATGCACGTCAAAGGCAGGGACCGGGGACGCGTTGCGGGGGGTCTTTCTCTTCCCTCTTCCCTCGCTCTCTGTTCTTAAACACAATACCAATTTGACCTGGGGAGGGGGAAACTACGACACCCCCCAGCGTGTCCCCTCCGGCCCCCGGACAGCGGAGGATGGAGGGCGGCGGTTGCGGCGGCGGTGACCGGAGAGCTCGGGGCCGGCCCGCCCGGAGCAAGCCTCCATCCCTTCCCGCTGCCCCCGGCTTCCAGCCCCGCGGCCGGGATCTGCCCTACGGCACGGCACCGCTCTTCCCATCCTGCCGATTAATTGTGCTTCCCTTTTCCTCACGCCCCCGCTGCTTTCCTCGCCCCCCCTGCCCTTGGCGGCGGCCCGGAGCAGCGGGAGCGGGGTCAGAGCTCGCCCCGCACGGCTTGCTGTGCCTGCCCGGGGAGCCGGCCGGAGGGCAGCCTGAAGCCTCCTTCCCTAGTAAGTGCTGAGCGGGACATCCATTCTTCTCTCTGGGACGCGAAATGGTCCCACCAGGAGAGGGGGGGGAGAGGCGGGGCCGTGGCAGGTCAGTGGGGCGGTGATGGATGGTCTGCCTGCGGCCCGGCCTTTCCCATTATCGCTACGGCGTAATTGCATCAATTAACAAACGGAAATGCCCTTGTTTAACCAGTGACTTACATATTGTGAGTTTGAGGCGAGATCCCCGGGAGCTAAATGTGGATTCCCCCCCGGGCGGCGGGGCCTGCCACGGCGCTCCCGGGCGCGATAATCCTGCCGGTGGCAATTAGATAAGAGGAAAAAAACAATAAAAAAAATAAGAAAACACAACTTTCCGCGGCCCGGCGGCCCTTGTCACGGCCAGTGCCCCGCCGTGGCGGCCGGGCAGGCCCCCGCCACCGTGCCCGTTCCCCGCCAGAGCGGCCCCGCTCCCCGACGGGTGGCGCTGACGAGCCGCCAGCGATGCGCGGCGGCTCGGCTCGGCCCGACTCGACTCGGCTCGGGGTGCTGCCCCCGCGGCGAGGGGCGGCCCCGCCGGGCGGCCCCTGCCCTCCCTGGGTCCCCGGTGACCCTTGCCGGAGCGGGACGCTTGGCGGGGGCTTCTCCCCGGTGGCGGTCCCGGGGCGGGCTGCCGGCGCCATCGGGGCAGCGGAGCGGCTGGGGGCTGGTCCCCCCGGGCCGGGGCGACGAGGGCGAGCGAGTCCTCCGGGGAGTGATCCGCATCTCGGGGTCAGTTGTGACAACCTTCTGCCAGCCGTACCCTGGCTAGAAGCGTGTTTAAAACAGCCGCGTCGGTTGTTGTTAACGGGGACAAAATTAATGAAAAACACCTTTGGGTAACATTACTGCTAGTTATTTAATTGCAAGAATCCCTGTGGGGGAAATTATGCTAATTATAAAGTAATAAACCCACTTGTTCTAAAGCACATAATTCAGCGAAATTTAGTCTTTTCACCAGAACATTTCTTACGTTATTTGCTGAAAGAAACCAGGTAGCTGTGTGCCCCTCCTGCCCGTGCCCAGGACCCACGGGAGCTGGGGCTGGGCACTGTGTGCCGGTGGGCAGGTTGCTTGTCACCTCCCCGAGGTGACAAGCACAGCGGCTGCCGAAACCGGGGCAGAATTCCCTGCGCAGAGGCACTTTTATGACAAAGCACAAGGCAGATCACCGCAAACACTGTGTTTGCCGAGCTTTATTGTGCACAATCAACGCGAAAGCACATCTGTTGCCTGTCGGGAACGTTGTAGCTGAACCCAGCTTTGAGAGGTGGCCTCTTGCAACCCAGCTCTTAGAGCACCCTGCCCTATGGAGGTGTTTCTATAGCATACTTTGTTCCATACACGCCCAAGAGCCAGCTAGGCGACCCTTTTAATTGCCCTTACAGCCTGGGGTGTTAAATGGTGTTCCCATTAACAAATACAAGTTTTGTTTTGGTCCCCAGCTCTTCAGGTGGTCACAGACTCTGGCTCTTTGTGTTCTTCTGAGCGCTGACAGTCTGTCACTGAGGGACTGGCCTTGCCACGTCAAAGCTGCCAGAACATCTTTCTGTGACTGGCAAATATTGGCTTAAACCTTCTTTTAACAGGTTGTGGAACTGGGCTTAGTGGAGGGCAGCTTTGGGGAAGGAGTGTGCCATTTGCCATTTTCTTCCTCACAGGGAAACAGCTTCAACACCCAGATTCTGCTCATCCACTGCGCTTCAGAGAAGCATAACCCATGCGGTAGGTGGTCACTGCGGGTTTTTCTCTCGCCTTTATCTAAATCTGTGTCATCTCTCTCCCCGTACAGGAGCATGTCGTCCCGCCCCCTCAGCTCTGACTTCACCCAGTCATCCTCGCGAGGACTGTGGGACTATAAACACCAGCAGAACCCCAAAACAATCTCTCTTGGTTCCCCAACTTCTGTTCTAGAAAGAGAAGAGTGTGAGTCTTAACTGTAAACATTTCTGTGAGCGCTTCCTCTTGAAGCAAGGCAGGAGTTCAAATGCAGTCTCCACTACCATTTTTGATGCTTTTAAAAAACAACATAATTTGGTTTAGCTCTGATATTGCATTGCTCAGGAGGTAATTGCAAAGGGTGAAAGTGCCAGCATGTTCTTCCCACCCATGGAATGCAGCTGCCAATAACTGCCAATGAAATAATAGGTTAATTGAAATAAGCGTTGGAGTATCATTTCTGGGAAGGAAGAATAAATGTTCTAAGAGGGGTAAGAATAAAGCAGCTTCAGAGCCATGGAACAGAAATACAGCAGAGAAGAAAATATATTTTAGAACATGGGGGGATTTTTTTTTGGCTGTTGCTTTTTTTGTACTGAGAAAATGAAAATTCTTCAAGTCCATGCACGAATAAACAAGTACAGCTGGGCAGCCTTATACATAATTTATACTGATCAGTCACTGCAGATTTAACTGAATAAAGCCAAAATGAACACTAATTGTTTTGACAAACTAAAATAGTGAATATGGTGGTTTATTGTGAAGCTTGCTGGTTACTATCCTTATCTCAGTGCATATTGTCAAGACTGATTTCTGCATGAGAGGCAAAAAAAGACGAAACAAATTAGGACAATATTAAGATTAATATCTTGTTGGAGATAAAGCATTTTAATTGCTTAACATACGGGCAGAAAATAGAAGGAAGTGTCTTCAGGAGAGAGGGGAGCATTGGCACCGTGACGCGTGATACATATCCTCATTTAGGGGGCGGGGTTTAATTGCTGAGATAACGGTGCAGTACTTTTTCAGCCAAAGGCTAAACGTGAAAGTAGAATTCGTTTTTTTTAGAACACATTTGAAATACATCAGAAATAACTCTGATTGCCTTTGGACAGGCAACATCCTGAAATACATCTCCTGAAAGGCAACATCCAAAAAAGATGTCAGTGGATTTCTGGAGAGTTCTGTATGTAGGCTAGTTAATCTGAGAAGCTGCACAATTTTGCTCTGGTTTCGGTATGTGCAAATTGGAAGAAATACACAGGTGGT
The DNA here is from genome assembly GCA_013400055.1 of Nycticryphes semicollaris. Taxonomy (NCBI): domain Eukaryota; kingdom Metazoa; phylum Chordata; class Aves; order Charadriiformes; family Rostratulidae; genus Nycticryphes; species Nycticryphes semicollaris. Next base: position 38,630 of record VXBJ01003935.1, read on the forward strand.
CCTTTGTATTGCTTCTCCAGATTGTCTCGTTTAGATGAATGGCTAAACAAGAGCCATTGAAAATTTTATCTGGAAATTAAGAGACAGACAAAGGTAATCATAGAATAATAGAATTGTGTAGGTTGGAAGGGACCTTTAAGATCTTCTAGTCCAAACATCAACCTAACTCTGATAAAAACCATCACTAACCCATGTCTCTAAGCGCTGTGTCAACCTGGGTTTTACATACCTCCAGGGATGGTGCCTCAACCCCTTTCCTGAGCAGCCCATTCCAAGGATTTCTGTGTAAAGTGTTTCCTGATCTCCAATCTGAACCTCCCCTGGTGCAACTTGAGGCCATATCCTCTTGTCCCATCACCTGTTCCTTGGGAGAAGAGACCAACCCCCCCTGGCTACACCCTCCTTTCAGAGATTGAGAAAGTCTTCCCTCAGCCTCCTTTTCTCTGATAATAACATTCACAGGGAACCCTAAGCACCACTTCTGCATGGACTCGTTTGCATGACAGTGAGCTGCTTCTCCTAGCAGACCTCTGCAGTGGCCTGTCTCTGCCACCCTGCCTCTTCTTCTAGGACTGGCAACTCCACTTGGCTCCCATCCGTTGCTACAGATTTGCCGAATCTCAGCTTGTCATTGTGTTTGCTCTGATCAAGTTTTAGGATGTGGCTGTAAAATCAAGAGTTGGGCTTGAGTGTTCCTGGAATTGGAGGATGGCTGAACCTGGGGCTTTAATCTGGGCCACTCCATGGCTGGAGACAACTTGGAGGGTAGGAGCTGGATGTGGATCTTCCTCGTGCTCTTGGGTGGGATTTTCCCTTAGCCATTGCTAAAACCAGCTCCTGAAACTGTATTTGGCCAATGAGGAAAAACTTCTTTTATAAGTACAGTCTGAGTCAGGGTAACCCAACACTTCTGTACCAGCTTCCTGAGGGTTATCTGAAGATCTATAAAGTGTGAGTTCATCCAGTGAAGACATGGCTACACAGAACTCCTGAGAACGTCATCTTTGAGGACTCTGTTAGTGCTCTGCTGAGATACAGGCTAAGTGACAGCCAGAGGGTCGGGGCAGCGTCCCAGCTCTCATTCTGGCTGACCCCTCTGTGGATTCAGTTTCCAGTACAGTAAAAGCAATATAAATTATTTTGAATTTTTTGCTGTTCTGCCACAGCTTGGTCAGGCTGTCGGGCTCACCAGGTACCACTAACCACTAGGTTATGGCTGTGCTTTCATGGCCTTTGTATCAGCTGGTGTAAAGGAGGCATTTGGCTGCCAAGCTGAAGGTTTTGAATTTAGTATCACCTTAGGTATAGTTTGTCATTTTTGTTCTGTGGCAGTGAATGACAGTGTTATTCCATTACCTACTCTGCTTCCTGTAGTTTCCAGGATCTATTTTTCAGTTAGTAAGCAGGTTATGTGCAACAGTGCCTTATTTTCCAAGAGTTGTCACCAACTTAGGCGCGCTATTAAAGATGGATATCAGAAACGCTTCCTGTTGTACTTTCATTTGTAACTTACAAAAACCCTGTTGTGTTTGTTGTACGTAGAAACACAGAGACCTCATAACTTATCCCAAAACCAGAAAATACTTAACCCAAGATAGTTAGTCCCAGCCTCGTCCAATGGGCTGACCGTGAGCCTCTTCATTAGTTCATTAGAATCTGAGTAAGGAAGGGGCTCCACTTGCCTCCCCCTCCAAATCATGTCTGAATTAACTCCATTTTGCATTTGTAGAAATGAGTGCAGAACAGGACCTGTTGCGTAGTTTGCTGAGGACCCTTCTGCTGCTCTCCTTCAGGTAATTCATTTTTTTCTCTGGTCTTTCCTTCCACTGGTATTTCAGGCAGTACCGAGTGCTGGGGGGGCTTTGGGGAGGAGCCGCCGCAGCGATGGGCCATCTGCAGCCCACTACTCTGGGGAAGCTGGGACCACTTGTGATTTCACACACAGGCAGCACCAATCTACAATAAATCTTATAAAATCAATAAAAATATGGAAAGTATATCATTTTAAAGAAAAACCACATGAGACATGGCCATTAAGGGCACAGCCATTCTAATACCTGTGTCTGGTTGAAACTGCAATTAAAAACATTCCAATAATAAATCTACTTTCAGTCTCGTTTAATGCTTTTAACTTTGTTGAAAGTTCAAGCTAGTATCCCAAAAATGTGCCAGGACTTTCACAACATATTTTATAGACTCATAAATAAATATGGCAATTAATTTAAGCCATATTTCTTTCATATTTGATGACAATTTATTATGACACTCACTCATTCAGTGCACAAAAACTCTAATGCACTTAAAATCGGATTTCAAACCAAACGTTTTATGGCAAAATATAGTATTGATCATCCATTTAAAGAGATCATGTGATGATTCATACCCTGCTATAAAAAGGATCTTGAGGACATTCAGAATTAATTTTGTGGACCATTCTTCCCACAAAATCCAACATATGAGATCTATAGGTCTCAGAGATGTTTTATAGTTTTGTTTAGAGTTTTCACCTATAGTGTTATCATGGTTTATGATGGAAAGCAGCTTTAAAATAAAACATTTTACATATCTAAACTAAAATTAAATAAATAGAGACTAATCTATTAAACATTTACTAGAACTTTTTGTCCATTTACACAAATTCATGCATGAAATTTGTTCCTTTCAAGGATAATCTCCACCATTTTGGATTTGTAAATTGGGTAGTTTGTGCAATACTCATCTGCAACAGTGTCCTTTAATAAAAGGTGAGCCGGGAGTGATACGGTTTCACATACTGCTCCTTGCTCATTTGGAGATACACTCTGTGCCACAGGCTGCTGGGGAAGCTGCAGCAGCTTGTGCTTGGACACACTAGCAGCACTAACATGCCGTCTGCTCTCCTAGTTGACAACAAGATGCACATGAGCCACCAATGTGCCCAAGAAAGCCAATGGCATCCTGGGGGGCATCTAGAAGAGTGTGACCAGCAGGTGGAGGGAGGTCATCCTCTCCCTCTGCTCTGGCGAGGCCCCATCTGCAGCACTGGGACCAGTTCTGGGCTCCCCAGTTCCAGAAGGACAGGGACCTGCTGGAGAGGGTACAGCAGAGGGCTACAAAGATGCTGAGGGGCCTGAAGCATCTCCCTTATGAGGAAAGGCTGAGGGACTTGGGTCTTTTGAGTCTGGAGAGGAGTCAAGACTGAGGAGGGGTCTGATCAAAACCTATAAATACTTAAAGGGTGGGCATCAGGAGGATGGGGCCAGGCTTTTTTCAGTGGTGCCCAATGACAGGACAAGAGGAAATGGGCACAAACTTGACCATAAGAATTTTCACTTAAATACAAGGAGGAACTCCTTCACTTTGAGGGTGGCAGAGCCCTGGCAGAGGCTGCCCAGTGAGGTGGTGGAGTCTCCATCTCTGGAGACATTCAGACCCTGCCTGGACAAGTTCCTGTGGGACCTGCTCTGGGGGGACCTGCTCTGGCAGGGGGTTGGACTAGACTATATCCAGAGGTCCCTTCTGACCCCATAGCATTTGGTGATTCTGTGGTGCTGTCCTGGTTCTGCATCATTGGAAATGTTTTCAAAAATAGAAAACTTCAGAGGAGTAATGGGGTAATTTATTGGTACTTGAGATGAGGTGCAGAAGGAAAGAAGTGGATTGCGGTGAGTTGTACACTGTGTACAGGTTCATGTCCAGGCTGCACAGAATTGGCTTCTCCAGACCTTCAGCAGGAGCCTGCAGACCCCTTTCGGGGGACATGCCATCTTGGTTTCCCCTGTGTGTGGACGAGCTCCCAGAACACAGCTGGGGCTGGTGCCCTGCCGTACTGGTGATCAGTGTAATTTCCCTGCACAGGGGAAGGGGGAGGAGGATAGAAGCAGGAAGAGTGTTTTTCTGCCTTTTTAAATAATTAGTGTCTGCATTTGTGGACTTGACTAGTCCCTCCTTCCTCCCATCTCTGCCTCCCTCATTCCTGGGAGGGCCCTTGGGGTGCCTGTGGGCCACAGCAGGGTAACCATGCCAGCCAGTGAAGACACCTGGCCTCCAGCCCTTCCTGGGACAGGTGTCTTGCAGGTGCCTGGGGGTTTGCAGCGGTTGAAAATAGCTGACTTCTCCTCTCATTCTCTGAGATTCTTAATATAATGATGTTTTGCTGTTTGAACAGCTCATAGTCATTGCCAGCCTAATTATTTTCTGGATCTTTCCTTAATGCCATAGGCTTTGGGTGGTGACACCAATGCTTGGAGAGACAGGAGAAGGAAATAAGTAGTGAAGGCTAAAGCACTTGGTTAAAGAAGAGTCTCATTTATAAATCAATTTTAATAACATATTTAAAAGCTCTCACATTTGCCTTTAATGTGTTTCCATTTCTCCCTTGGTCATTAATATTTAAAGTCTTTACTGATCTTTTTTTTCCTATTGTGTCCTTTCTAACTTTTCTTTCTCTCTTTAATCTGCAAACAGTGAGTTTTTGAGAAATGCATAATCCATGAGAAATCCGGATGATTTGATACAGGAAAAACCTTCAATCCCATGAAAGAAATTTCAGGGGAGCTGAGTAATTGTTTAGAAGTTATTCCAAACAGCTTAACTCATAAAAGGGTATACGTTTTCAGTGGTGGAGTTTCAAAATGAGAAGGCACTGTATTTCTACTAGGAAGTAATAATCAGCAATGAATTTCTTTAAAAATAAACCCACCTGTGGATAACATTTTTCAGCCAGCCTGTCACAGAGATGGCTTCATTCCATGGGTGATTTAAGGGCATGAGATTTGCTGAAAGTCCATTGCACTCCAGGGGCTGACTTCAGTTTTGAAAATAGAGTTTGGGTTCCTCATCCTCTCCTCTCAAGTGGAGATCGTCTGTTCAAATGTGCTGTTAAAGAGAGCAAAAGCAGAGGACCTAAGGAGGAGGGTCAGTAACCAGTCTCCTAAGTAGGGCCAAGTAAAAACCTCAGGCATACGCTTTGGAGGATCCATCACATTTTATAAATAATGTGAATTTTATAAATTATGTTAAAATGCGGCTGTGATGTGAGTGATTGCAGCCACAGGTGGGTCTAGAAGCCAGTCCTGCTCTTGCGAGTTTAATTGGAGATTGCTCACAGGTGAGAACAATTCCATCTCCATTTAAGGACTAGGGAAGCCCTACTCCTGTAGGGTCTCAATTAAATGGATTTGTTACATCTGGAGAAGGAGTTGGGCTGGAACGTGGACTTAGGAGCATGAACCATGCTGACTGTGGGACTGCTCAATGGGTAAGAAATGGGGTGGTGTCTCTGCTGTGCTTGTGTCTTCCAGCTGTGGTTGTGCTGGCTCTGGGGAGCACCCTGGGACAGGCAACACTTGCTGAAAGTCTTCTGGGCAGTGGGGGAGGCTGTGGGTGAAGGGACTGCAAAGTGAGGAGGTGGTTTCCTGAGGCTTTGCTTAGTAGCAAGGGTAGGAGTTACCTCTCTCCTTGGTCAAGGCGTGTAGCAATGTGTAGCTGGAGTAGCATAATATCTTGGAGGAGACACAGGAGCTAAATTTAATGTGCTGGAAATTCTCTAGAGACAATGGGGAGACCTCTGGAGAATAACTCATGTATCATGGGGAGGCTCTCTGGGCAATGAAATGGTGTGTTTTATTGTGGAACAGAATAGCGACTGCTCATCACAGCCTCTGGAAAGTATCTTAGACACCTAATGATGTTAGTTTGATTTTTTTTTTTTTTTTAATTTTAATTCTATTACTTTAGTCACTAATGTGCCCAGGAAAAATTTATCCACTTCTTAGCCTATGCAGGGTTTCATGTTTTTATATATCTCTGCACATGTATTATTCTCAGTCCACTATTCATCTATGAATTTTTCATGATTTGTAAATGGGTGATGAACCAATACTGAAGCGTAGCAAAGATGGAATGGGGGATCTGCAATGTTTATTATAACTTTCAAGGAAGAGTTTAACATGAGGAGGTTGTTGTCTGATGTTTTAATGTCTACTAGGGAAATGCTGTAGCTCCCATGGATATCTTGCATTTTTTGTTTTCTTTTCTTAGCAAACTGTGTACTGGTTTTTTGGGTGGATGGGTGTGGTGGTGTGCTCTCCCTGTTATTCCCCCATTCCCCCCACTGCCCCTGGCTCCTGCTTGAGCCATGGCCATCACAACATTAGTTGTGATAAGCTGCACCTGGATTTTGGGGGATGGCTGGCAACACAGTCAAAATACTATTTGGAGTGGGGACCTAGGTATGTTGTTCCCATAAGAACATGACTCTAGGTCAATTACCTTACTCTATAAGTAGTGGACAGCCTTTGGAGCGCTCCTGGCTGCACACCAGGATCTCCCCTTCTGAGGATGTTCCTTTCCTCAAGGTTGAGAGGTTCTTTGCTGCAACAGATTCTCGGTAAGTGACTAATAGCATGCTACAACTTGCAATCTTAACGAAGTAATATTAAGGGTTTGATTACTCATGTATAATTCTACAGACATAAACCGTTGATTGAGTCTGGGACTAGGATTGGATCCAGCTGCACCCAGACTCCTCTCTGGGAAGATGTTCAGAAACACAGGGGGTCCTTTCTGAACTTTGTGACTCAACAGGAGGGTCTCCCTGGCAGCTCTGCCTGACCCTGTCCTCTATGCAGTAAATAATCAAGTGTGCATTGCATTGAATATCATAAAACACTGTCACATTTGCTACAGATTTTTGTCAAATCACTGTTTCATTTTAATGAATATTTCACTACTTCTCTCAAGAGTGAAGTTAATCATTCTGCCAACGGCAATGGGTTTAGTGCCAGAGATCTGCACTGGTTGTAGTGGTGGAGTTGTATATATTTCACTAGCTGTTGTTGAGAGGGGAAGGTGTGTGAGTTGTAGTGTCTGCTGATTCAACGAGTGGTAGGTTTGCCCAGGTGCCTTGCTGGGGGCAGTGGGTGACCCTGGGAAGTGCTGCTTGTCCAAAGCTTCAGTTGCGTGTAACAGCACAGGGTCCCACAAGGCTGAACCCTAAATGATGGACAAAGGCTTGATCCTCTGTTCACTTTGTTCCTTGTGCATCAGCTCCCAGTGCCTCTTTGATTATGCAGAGCTAGAAGAAGCCTCAGTAAATGTGCAGTGGGCAGTCAGCAGTGTCGGAGTAGCCTTGCTTGAGCGGTCCTTGCCTGCCTGCCTTGTGCTCCTCATAACTTTTACTGTGTAAAATTACTCAAAAAAAAAAAAAAAAAAAGGATGATTTTACTTGTACTTTTCTGTTCAGCCTAAATATCTATTCAATCTCCTTCCATTGCTTGTGGCCTGTTCGTTACAGGGTTTAGGTGCAGAAATAGCCAATTACTTTCCAGGTCAGGGCTGAGCAGCACTGTTACTGTGGTGGCCTTCCTTTGTCACCTCTGTGCCCTTGATTTGTTTGTGTGCCAAAGAGGCCCTGGGCAGTAGCAAGTGAAGTGGAATGAGTGCCATGATATGAATCTCGTTTTAGTTAATAAATACTAATTCCCTTATGACTAAATGCCACATACAGACTGTGCACAGTCTCTCCTGTATTAATAGATATGAACTCTGCAGGAGCAGTATCCAAAACTGGTAGAAACCCCATTCTTTTTTGTAGATGTAGTGAGTGAATCCCACAGGGAATGGTTTGAACTGCTGTGGGAAGTGTCCTTACTGTGCCAAAGGATGGTGTGAGGTTTTTTGGGAGTTTTTTGTAATGGGGTTTGGGATTTTTTCCCCCTCTTACACATCTGTGCTGTTAATTTGCCCCTTGTTCATTCCTCCAGCCCAGCCTGTGTGCGATAGTGACAGAGCAGAGCTGTGTTACGGGGGCTTAGAGGACGAGGGGTAACTGTGAGGGTTATCTGACAGATCTTTGACATCAAAGAAAGGCAGAAAGTATAAACCCCAGTATCATTCATAAGCCGGATGTGGTGGTTAGTGCATGCTGTTACGCTCTGTGTTCCTAAAGTCCCAGGAGTGGAGATCTCTTTGCTGTGTGACCATCAAAGGCCGGTGACTCAGTGTGGTGAGTAGCCCAGGCATGGGGCAGCATCTCATAACAGCAGAGTGGGCCCATTTGCATCAACCAGAGGCATTAAGTCAATTTACAGCCAGAGCCTTAAAGTCAGTGGAATTATGCAAACATTGCCCTTGCTATTAGCACTTTTTCCCTGCTAGCTTTGGTGTATATTTTATAAAGTTACTGTCATATTTCATTATGCTGTTTGCTGACCCACTCCTTTGGAGATGCTGCTCTTGCTCTTGGGTATCCATCGCTCCTGCCACCCCGGTGTGTGTGCTCTGCCCCAGCCCAGACAAGCCCTGTCTCTGCTGGCATTTGAGGTGATGGCTTGAAGAGGTCTGTTAGTGGTCAATACAAGTTGTGACTGCCCCATTTCTCCTCTCCTCAGTGTTTCCCTACAAATACTACCTGTTCTCACTAAACTCCAGCCAGCCTATTTCCTTTTAAGACTTCAAAAAAAAAAAAAAAGGGCGTGGTACATTTAATTATTAACCCAGAAAGCAAGGAGTGTTTTGGGAAAGGTGGAGGGAAGCAGAACAGGTGACTGAGATTAATCGGTTGAGCATTACTCTGAACTGGCTTTGGTTAAATGAGTTAATGGTAAAGCTTTCACTGGTGGAGTGGGTGGCTGCTAAACAGAGCTGGTAAAATCCTCTGGGTTTTCACACAGTGCAGTGGAATAACTCTCTTGAAGAAAGACCAACAAAATAAAGGCCCAAACTTCAGTCCTTGCATGATAAGAATTACTAATCTGCAATGAAAAAGAAAAATGTGACAGCAAAATCACTTGCAAAATCTTTGTGTGGTTTGAGGTTATGGAAGACAGAGTATGATTATTTTTACTTTTTAGACCAAGCAAATAAAATCTGTGAGCTCTTTCTATTTAAGTCCTGCCAGCTTCTCCCTGCCCTCTGTGCCAGCCACAGGTATGCCTCAGGGGGAGCAGGGTTTCCAGGTCCCTGCCATGAGACTTTAAACTTCCTTCGAAGGAGGGTCAGACTCAGGTTTTGCTGGTTTAGGGATTTTTCTAGAGAGCCTTTCCCAGCGTAGGTGATGGTAAATCTTGAAGTGAGCGTGCAGCGAGGCTGGATTCTGCCATCCTGCGTCTGGCTGCTCATTGTTCCCCACATGGGTCTGAGCACTGCTCACAGTGAGACCATCTCCTCTGCTTTGGGATTTTGCTTTGCTTTTCAGCTTACTTGGTGCAATTGAACCTCTCAGAAGCTTTCTGCTGACAGTGGTGGTGGCGTAAGGAGGGTCAAGCTTCAAGTCTCATTCATAAGGAAGTCTGGCGTGGCAGAGTTTGTCCAGGACTGCAATGCCTTCACTGGGGCCGTCTTTAGATAGGATGTCTTTAAGGAGAAAAACTGTTTCAACTAATGCAATTTTCATTTTAAACTCTTGTAAACCCTCTCTGCATGTACTCAACATCAGCCTGACTTAGGTTTTCTTGCTATCGGACTTTAACAAGAGCTAATCGGCTTAAATGCATTTGTGGTTGGGTTTTGCATCAGTTCAATGAGGTCAATTTAAAATTGATTAATTGATTTCCTAAAGCTATTGCAGGGCTTCCCATATTGACAGGTGAAAGCATTATTGAATGCCAACTTAGCAACAATTCCGTTTGCATCGTGGTGTCTTCATCGCTATGTTGGTGACCAAGCACTTCAGTTGGTAAATCAGGAGGGAGAAATAAATAAAAGCAGAGAGTGATATGAGTAACAGTCCCTTTCATGAAACCACGCTGTTGTTGAAAGAACATCAAGCTGTTGGTAGATAAATATTTTCTTGGAGTCAAGAACAGAGAAGCATGTGACATTTCAATTACTGCTGCTCATATTTAAATGTAAATAAGTGGCTTCTTTATAATTCAACAAATCTTATAATTACGATCTTATGATATTTTCATAGCACTTGCAGCAACATATGGCACTTCAATAAGCAAACAAGGCAAGAAATGAAATTAACAATTTCTGTGATGTCTGTTTGTGAAGTTGTGGCTCTGTTATAACCCCTTTGTTTTAAACACCTCATTTCTTAATTTAGCAGTCTAGATAATTGGAATGAATTTATATGGAACAAAGCTGAGCCTTGTGGTTAGGTTACTGCTTGTGTCCTTAAACTGATGGAGGGGTTGTCTGCTGGGGGGGGAAAAACTATAACTCCAAGCAGCTCAATAGTATTGCCAAAGCTAAACAATCATTAAGGACTGCATGGATCAGTGCCGTATTGGTGTAGACTTTTTTAGCTACTGCTCCTTCTGTCGAGAGCACTATGCTGATAGAGTTTCAGACTAGGATCTCTGCGAAGGCTATAAAATATTGAATTGACTTGTAACGTTTCTTGATATGTATGACTCAATTCACCAGACCTGTGCAGTAGCAAGGCTTGAACTGGAGGGAACACGCAGGCCCTGACCTGATTCAGTAAAATGCCTCTTAACTGAGTTTTAATTATAAAATACAGTAAGGCATGTAGCAGCACCTGGAAAGTGTAGTAATACTCGATACCAAACTACTTTGTTTATAATCTCCTTCCCCAGCCTTTGGCCCTGTTCTGCTTTATGTACAAGTTATTGTTTTCAATATACTAAAATACAGAGAAGGGAGATAAAGCTGGGAAGTCCTTAGGCAACAACTGTGTGATGGTGCCTGTCTGTACAGCAAGGAGGAGGTGAGCAGTCCAGTGGAGGGTGGCCTCACTGCGCCCCCCCCACCCCGGCCCTGTCCCCAAGGAGGCTCCATTAGATCCACCATAGGTAACTGTCACTTGGAATTGTCTCGGAGTCTCTCCTGACTTCATTGTGTGTGTTGTATACTGCTCTTGCTTTAGTAGGGAATGCCAGAGCTAGCTGGAATGCAGTGGAAAATGAGGTGGCACCAAAAAAGCCTCTTGCAGTTTGCAGGGGTGGCCGATGCCCTTGGGGAAGGGAAAAGCAGCAGTAAGGGCTTGCTCTGTGCTGGATCCTCCATGGTGGGCCTTGGAAAAACAGGGTGTTGGCTTCTGCAGCAGCAGAGCTGTAAGGAAACTGTCCTGCCACAACGCTGCCCTCCTGCACTTAAAGAAATTGTGTATTTTCTATAAATGCTGCTGGGTGATGTTACAGAGCAGCGAGATTGGGGGTGTGCATGCTCCCTTAGTGAGTGATGGTCACTAAAGGGCTCTGGAGATACCCAAGGTCGCTTGTTTTTCTGGCCACTGAAGTACTTCCAGAGTTTTTGGGGGCGGCTTGTCTCTTCTGCCCAGTTTGGTTGCTGATGAGCAAAGAAATGGTAATTCAACTGAGGTGTGATTAAATAAATAAAAAGATAGGAAGGAAATCGAACTGTACCATAAAAGGAAGTGTAACTACAATGAGACTTATATCACACGGTGTAAATGATTGGGATGGTATAATAAAATATTCAGAGCCTCTTGAAGTACATGTTCTATAATACACATTTTAAAATAGTGTTGGGTGTTATTGGCTGAAAGCAATTTATCATTCACAGTGAATTTTAGATGTAGTTCTTGTGCTGAGCTAATGCTCGGCTTATTCCTCTTATACTTTGTGTTTTGTAATATCCTTCAGAATTAAATCAACATTGCTATTTGAAGCCAATTCATTTTCACATTGGCTCTTGGTATTTTTTTGGGGGGGTAGGAGGGATGAGAGCTGAGGCTTTGAGTGGTCGTTCCCTGCAAAGGATGACACTCCACATTATTCTGAAGGGCTGGCTTCTAAGTTGCTGCTGTTCATGTCAAGGCAAGTGTTGTACACAATATATGAAGTGTAGTGTAAATAATTTAACTAGTCTTTGAATGTGGAAATAGCAATATGATAAAGCAGCAAAACATACTAGGTTTCCAGTCAAACCCATCACTGACTACTTAGCCTAGCTAAAACAAATAGATTGGGGTTTTTTCCCTCATGTGACACTGATTTAAACTCAAGGAAAAGGCTGCAGAAAGCCCTGTTTGCAGCTTAACAGCACCTGGGGATTTTTTTGCAGCTGCGGTAACTTCCCCACTGGCAGATGAGCAGAGGGTGTGCACTTGAGAAAGAAGGATGGGGACAGTGGGTGCTGTTGTGTGCGGGGTGAGGGGGAGTTACTGCATCTGTGGCAAGGTCCCTCATTGACTGAGTGGTTACATATCAGCATGGTGATGGTGCAAGTCAGGGATTTTGGTAGATCACTGGGACTGAGAGCCTGAATTGGGACCATGAGCCACTCATCTGCTCTCTCACCTGCGTAATTTAAGGATAATATTTTCCTCAAAATGTAAAGAAGTAATTTTCTACCCCTGCTCCTGGTGAATGAGTTGTGCATGTGTTGCAGGGTCTCTGGAGTCTGTACCTCCATTTCCAAGAGCACGTAGGCATTCCAGTTTTCAAAGGTATAGTGCTGTCACCCCAAGGATTTCCTGAAATGAAAATCTTATTTCTGAATAAGCCTGCAGGGCTGACACTTGGGTGAATTTGTGCCTGTCCAGGCAGCCCTGCAGAGGGGTGCTCTAGTGAATATCCCTTGGCTGGACCATTGCAAGTTTGTGTGGTGTATTAGCCTAAAAAAGCCTGAGGCATGAGATTATCTCTTCTTCCACATCTTCTTTTAGGCAGCAGCATATACAGAGGGCAAACTTACTGTTGGAACTATCAATAAAACATAGTTTGTCTGTTAAATTAGTAATCAGGAAAAAAGCTCCCAAGGTTTTTATCCTCCCCCCTTAATGGTTACAAATCCAGTATTAAATATTTGCCATAGGTGGAAATGTGCCTTCTTAGGACCATTGATGCTTAAGGATCTGCAGGGTTCCTTGGGGTCTTATTGTCAAGGGAAGTCTAAAGTAAAACCCAACAATGACTAAGTTAAATGGTTTCAAGTACTATTTTGGGCTTGTTCAATCTCAGGTGCCCTTCTTGAGGGGCAGTTTTCAGCCAGCTGTGGGGCAGTGAGTGTGAGGGGGTGCCAGGAGGCACAAAGGTTGCAAACTGATGATGTTTTCATCTTTTTAGCCATTGTTGTGGTGTCGGAACTGGGAGCAGCCTTCTGCTATGCTGGCTCATGCAGTTCTGTGCTTAAGGCGGAAATTCCTTTATTATAAAGCTTATTTTCAATGTGGTTCCTTCTCTTTTGGGTGTGTGTGTGGGGGAATTAGTCATATCTTTTCTTCTGAAGCAATATCTTCTGGGATATCAAGTAAAAATTATGATACTTTAAATATGTTGGCTGTGATTTATTTTTATTTTTTAAATTTATTTTAATACTTTAACTCCTGCAAAGCTTGGTCTGGAAACTTGATTTGTCTGATCTTACTGAGGATAAGGATGTCTGGGTGTATTTTGGAGGGAAATATGAAGATTGAAGACTGGCTTTGGTGCATAAAAATTATTGTTTATAATTTAAATTATTAGAAATGGAAATAGAGTTGTTTCTGGCTCAGTTTGCTGGAGCTAAATAAGCTGATGCAGAAGGAAGTCTGCAAGAGAGGCGCCTGGGAAGGAAAATAAGGCATGGAAGGGCTGTAGAGGAGACTGTTCAGGAATGGCATCATTGAAATGTAGACCTTGTGAAACCACAAGGCTGGTATGTCACTCTACTTCATCTATGCACTTTTTGATTACATTTTCATAGTTAAAACTGCTGGCTATGGAGCACAGCAGAACTGAACAGTGCAGTGGTATGTGGAGGAAAACCAAGAGATGGCACTGAGGTCTGCTCATCTCATGCTGTCACGCCTGGTTCAGTGACAAGGCTCTTGGAATCCTGTTGCAGCCATTGACCTTCTGGGACTGCATTAGAGCTCAAGGGGGCAGGTTTGGCATGGTAGCCTCTGAACTGGTGCTCCAACGATGGTATTTGCGGTGGGATGAGTAGTTGGTGGCTTGCAGTACTGACATCCAGTGTGAATCGCAGCTGTGGGCACAGCTTAAATTTTAAATTAAAAATTTAAATACCATAGAGTGTCTTTTTCTTAGATTGCTGCAGTTAGACTGTTACAAGCCTTTGAGGAAATGGTTGCTTCTCATCAACAGGTGTTTCTGGGTGATTGGAGGAGTACAAGTACTTTATTCCATGACAGTTCCAGGTCTAATTGGATGCACATCTTGGGTAGGAAGCACATATAATCTGTTGTAGATGCATATTTCACATTGTCTCTGCTGTGGTGCAATGTATTGGAAACATAGAGGAGAGAGCAACTCTGCTGGACTGAGGGATTAGTGATTTTTTTTTTTTTTATTCTTCACACTGCTGTTAAAGATTAGGAGAGAGTTTCAGAGGAGTTTAAAGGTAGGAAGTGAGACATGTGAATATTGGAACCACTGGTGATGGCATGTGGAGTAACCCTGAGGAAACAGGGTTGATCGTTCAGTCTGTGAGCTCCCTGGTGCAGATGGCCCATGATGATAGTATGTTCATCGTGGCAAGTAGTGTTGGAGGGAAATGTGAAGACTGAAGTCCTGTTTTGGTGCATAAAAAATATTGTTTATAACTTAAATGGTTTAACTGTTTTGCAGCAATTTCTGTGTGAATGGGGGCGATGGGGACAAGCAGCTAAACCTCACTAAAACTAAGGAGCTAAAACTCGGGAGAAGCTTTTCTACCTTTTGCTTGACCAGCATGGCCTTGTTATAACTAGTCCCTCAGGACTAAGCCAATATTTGGTTGACTTTCTGCTACAGAGGAATCTTCAGGCATCAAATTGATTTGGCCTAAGATATTCTGTGTGTGTTTATTTGCCAGCAAAGATGTACAGAAATACTAGTGCTCTGTTTTAATACAAACTCAGCTGTTTGCTGATCAGCAGTGACTATTTAAATTGACCAATCTACCTCACCCTGGCTGGAGATAAAGGGATCAGCACTTAATTTCATTCCTTGAATAAAGATTTTTAGATATATATATCTCTCCACATGGAAATATCAGAACATGAAAGGTTAAATCAATATGGAGTTTTACATTGCTTAAAGGGCATTTGCATCAAAGCAGCCATGAATGCAATTCACTTGTTTAATGAATTTTTTATGCTTATTTAATGAATTTCACAAAGGTTTGGTGTTTTTCATAAAATGGATAAGGACTTCCAGTTTTATGAAATAATAAAAATGGAACTGAAGTTATGAAATGAGCAATCTCATTAGTTAGGCATGATATATTCATATGAAAGTGTACATGTTTCTGAATTATTGCAAGCAGCTCTATTGCTCGAATTGTAACTTGTTATAATAGCATTGCAAATAAGCCTTTAGTTAAGATATCAGAAATTGACAAAGAAATTAGATTTTGATTGCTAATAATGATTTAATTAATACTGTATTTAGCACGCTATGGATGTGTTCTTTCTTTGAAGTGTATGCTTGTATTCTTCATCAGTAGGTAGTAAAATGCAGCATGATTCCTAGCCCCTTTTTGCTAGAATTCTGGCTTAATTTTGTGTTTGCAGAGCTTTACCCTCTGTTTTATTATCCTGATAGGAAAATATTATGATGGTCTGGCAGTAGTGAGAACGTGCCTTATCTTGTACCTTTGTGCTTGGATAATCTAATGTGCCTTCTGCACTGCATCATCTTGCTAAAGGGTTCTCCCAACTTGATGATACTTCAGGAGTGAGACGAGCCTTGTGTGAGCATCTCTTCTTTAAATAACTTGACTGGGTGACTATACACCACAGTGTTGCTCACTGGGGAACTGTTGTGCTCCTCTCCAGTAGGAACAGTAGCAAGGCCACTACTCGCCTTTGTATTTGGAAAGGAGAGTTGGATGCTGTTGTCCTGTGTTACTAAATTGTGTGGCTCAAAGCTGCTGTCTTGATTCTGAGCATGTGGTGTCACCTTTGAGTTTGATGGGGATGTTCACAGGCACCAAATGAAAAGCTTGGGCCAAGGTGTTTCTATGTGCGGACTGATTCCTGTTGACTTCTCCAGCCTGGCTGGCTATCTCGGTCTTACCACACCAGTTAAATGTACCCCACTTCCATTCACCTGGTTGGGTGTCTGCATTGTGCTGGGTTATGGAAGATGTTTCTCCTTCGTGCCTTCCTTCTCTCCCTTCAGCTATTGCAGGCAAACCTTCTTTCCCTTTCCTTTCTGATATTTGGGAGTGACTTAGCAGTGCTGTATAATTAGCCAAATAAGAGATTTAAAAAAAAAAAAGTATTTGCATCTGATTCTGCTCCCTGCTTGCTGAACATCAGTGTGCAGGTGGAGCTGGTGCTGTGTCTGTGCCACAGTGGAGCAGGCTGTCAAGCAGAGTGTGCTCTAGAGTGGTGCTGGAGAGAGGGGGTGTCTCCCCTGCTAGAGCTCCCCCTGAGCATCCCACTGCCCCAGACTGCTTGCTCTTGGAAGCTTGTGCCACTATATCTGTGTGACTGGGATGTCATCCAGCAAGACCTGGACAGGCTGGAGAGTTGGGTGGGGAGAAATTTAATGAAATATAACAAGGGCAAGGGTAGAGCCTGGCATCTGGGCAAGAACAGCTCCAGGTACCAGTATAGGTTGGGAACTGCCATGTTGGAGAGCAGTGTAGGGGAAAAGGATCTGGGGGTCCTGGTGGGCAGCAGGATGCCCATGAGCCAGCTCTGTGCCCTTGTGGCCAAGAAGGCCAATGGCATCCTGGGGTGTATTAGAAGAGGGGTGGTCAGTAGGTGGAGAGAGGTTCTCCTCCCCCTCTCCTCTGCCCTGCTGAGACCCCATCTGGAATAGTGTGTCCAGTTCTGGGCCCCTCAGCTCCAGAAGGACAGGGAACTGCTGGGGAGAGTCCAGGGCAGGGCTACAAAGATGCTGAAGGGAGTGGAGCATCTCCCATAGGAGGAAAGGCTGAGGGAGCTGGGTCTCTTCAGCTTGGAGAAGAGGAGACTGAGGGGAGACCTCATGAATGTTTATAAATATGGAAAGGGTGAGTGTCAGGAGGATGGAGCCAGGCTCTTCTCAGTGATGGCAAATGATAGGACAGGGGGCAATGGGTACGAGCTGGAACATAAGAGGTTCCCTTTAAATATGAGGAAAGCCTTCTTAATGGTGAGGGTGAGGGAACACTGGAAGGGGCTGCCCAGAGAGCTTGTGGAGTGTCCTTTTCTGGAGACATTCCAAACCTGCCTGCATGTGTTCCTGTGTGACCGGATCCAGGTGTTCCTGCTCAGGAATTGGACTAGATGATCTTTCAAGGTCCCTTCCAATCCCTGATATTCTGGGATTCTGTGACTTGTTTGGGCTGTATTCAGGATGATTTTGCACAATGTCAGTTTTTGTCCCTTTTAGGCCTCAGGAATGTAAATATTGGTGTTTTATTCTTAGAAATCAAATTTAGCATGGTATGTCTTTTGCATCTGGAAGACTTCAGAATGGGTTGGGGCTACATGTAATCCAACATCTTCCAGCTGGGGAGGCTGCCAGGCCACTCGGAGCATGGAGAGCCTGCTCCTCCCCTGTTCCCAGGCTGGAGTGCATTCTCCCTTCACAGAATCTGTGTCCTTGCAAACTACAGAGGAAGCGGTGTTTTTTCTCTTGAAGACACAAGCATTTTACAAAAGCGGCAGAAGCATGGCAAGGTTAGGTGACTTTTTTTTTTTTTACTCCTTTACACCCCTCCCCCACCCCCATATCATGCAGCAAATGTCTCCTTGAGCCGGGATGGATACCAAGGACCCCTGAGGCCATGGCAGTGGCTCCACCAATGTTCTGGGTTTGGTGAGGCTCAGGAACCCTCCTGGAGCTCAGCTGGCCTAATTACAGTGCACCTATCATTGGCAACACTACCTGAGAGCTTCATAGCATTGCACCAGATTTAATAACTAGCTGGTATTTAATTTTTAGTGTGAAATAACATCTCTTAATATATCTAATGTAAATATTTGCTTGAGAGATTTGACTGAAAAAACATTTACTTGCCTTCAAAGCCTATCAATTTCTCATCTGTGGCTGACAAAGAAAGCTTTGAGTGCTTAAATTAATTTCTAGAAATTAAATTACAATTTTCAACACTAAAGCTTCTGTGATTCCAGACACTTTTCCTTTTTCTTTTATTGTGTTTGACAGCAACTAGACTCTCATGGTAAGTGGTGGAGTGTAGTCCTATGTAAATGTAAAGCATAAAATGAAAACTGAGGGGAAGAAAAACATTTAAGGTAGGAAGTTAGAACAGTTATTGAGTTCCACACTATGGTTAATGAGTGTGCAAAAAGAAAACATCTTCTTGGCCTAGTGAGCTGGAGCATTACAACTGTTGCAACACTTCTTCTGTTTTTAGAAGGAAATAAGTAATAACCCCGACACATGGGAAGTCCTCAGTTTGCATTTTTTAATGCCTCAGGGGAGTGCAGTGTTTCTGGTTTAGAATCTGTTAAAATTTTCTTTAAAAGGCAGGTTTTGTTCTGAAACCAAAACAAAAATTAACATATTAAGCATATCTCTAGGTCAGGAGTGTATGGGAGAGGGCTTGGCTGCTTCACCAGGACATGGCTTTTTCAGAATTGCCTGGCTGAGGTTATAGGCTGCGGAGGGAAGACTGAAAATTACTGTTCCTCACTCAAATAGTTTCAGTGTATTTGGGTTTTTTGTTGTGTTGCCCTGGATATAACTAAAAGCAGAGAGTGAGTGCAGTGGAGCGGGGGNAGGTGCTCAGTTCTGGGGTGCGTTGCCACCCTGCTGGGGTGGGGGGGCTGGGATGGGACGGAAACCCTCTTGCTGTTGACTGACCAGAGACCATAAATCCCCTTCATCTGGGAGCAGAGAAGGAAAAGACACATCTAAAAGCTTGTAGGGGAGGTGCTGTAGCATCCCATCGGAAGTCCCTTTTAATTTTGTTCTACACTGTTGGTAAGCTTATGCTGTGCTCAGTGTTATTCAGCTGGCCCTATCTCATCTGTGGCTGGCAGTAAAATATCTGGGCTAAATTGTCCTATGCTGAACTGAGCCCTGAGAGAAACTGATACAGTTTTCAAGGCGTGTGGCACAATGTTGTGCAGTTGAAAGATAACCGAAATTGCTGTGAGTATCTCCCTGCAGTTACAGCCACAGTGTATAGGGACACTTGGCCCGAATTAACGAATATTGCTTCTTCCCTGGGCAAACTAGCTGCATGGGGTATCATACTAACACAGCTATGCAGCTTCTGGTATCTCGCTGAACACCTGACAAGGTACAATACATTGTTTTGAACGCTGCTTCTTGAGCAGTTTAGGAATGTTCTTGCATGCTTCATGTGCCATTTAAAAATCTTTCATGCAAAGGTTGAAGTATTTTCATCTCCTGATGCTGCCACTGAGAGAGCTGTTGAAAGGTGTGGGCAAGTGGATCAATATTTTATCTTTTCGAGGCTAATAAGGTCATTATTATTGACAGCGTGGCTGGCTTCCCTCAGCCTGACAACATCCCAAACAAAAGTATTGTGTTGGGTTTTTTTTTCTTAATAATGCTTTTATTGGGAAATACCTCAGGACCATGCTGGAGCTTATGGTTGAAGCTAAAGAGAATCATGGAATGGTTCTTTAAGGTCCTTTCTAATCTAAACATCCAATTCCAACTCCCCTGCCCTGGGCAGGGACACCTCCCACCAGACCATGTGGCTCCAAGCCCCATCCAGCCTGGCCTTGAACCCCTCCAGGGATGGGGCAGCCACAGCTTCTCTGGGCAACCTGGGCCAGGCTCTCACCACCCTCACACCAAAGAGTTTCTGGTACCTAATCTAAATCTCCCCTCTTCCAATTGAAAAGCATTACCCCTTGTCCTGTGGCTCCACTGCCTGACCAAGAGTCTCTCCCTATCTCTCCTGTAGCCCTCTTTAGGGACTGGAAGGGGTTCTGTCTCCTCTTCTCCAGGCTGAACAACCCCAACTCTCTCAGCCTGTCTTTATAGCAGAGGAGCTCCAGCCCTGGCAGCACCTTCATTGCCTCCTCTGGTCCTTCTCCAGCAGATCTGTGTCCATGTGCTGAGGACTCCAAAGTCAGATGGAAAAAGGGGGGGAATGTTTAAACTCTACTAGGTGTAAATGTGGGACAGGGCAGGGACCCTCGGCCCAGTCCCTCTCCTGGGCTGGGTGGGAGGAGCTGTGTTGTGAGCATGGGGGCCTTGTGTACCCAGAGAGTGATTCTGGAGCCTGCCTGGGCTCATTTGCCCCTCTTCTCTCTTTTGGCCAGAAATTTCACTCAGGTCCTGAAGCTTAAGAGTTGACTGAGACTGTAATGTTCGTTAAAACAGCCAGTTTGTGCCCTGCAGGCATCAATGCCTCTGTCCCCTTCCTCCGCAACCTGCACCAGCAGGGTTTTCTGCTTGGAGCAGGAGCAGCAAGGCTTTGTTTCTTGCTGCCCTCAACGGCTGGGAACAGTCATGTTTGTGCCCCATCCCTTGCTACTGCTCAAACTTAAAAGCTGCTCCAAAGTTTGTGTTACCTTTTTTTGTTTCCCAGAGATGTGGAGCTTAAAATGAAATGGTTCAAATCTGGATCAAGAGATCAAGATTAAATAATTCAGGTCAGGGCATAGGCTCAGATGCCCTCCAGGAAACACAGTCAGCAGTTAACCTAATCAGCTCCTGTAATTCCACCAAATTCAGCTGAAACAGCATTTCTCCCGTACGAGGTAACTTGAAGCTTAACAGCAAGCATTGTGTTTATTATTTTTTTTTTTTAACTGTGCTTGAGAGTAGTTTTGGCTCTGGTATTCGGAGCAAAATCCAGAAGCAATGTCAGGGCATTGGTTAGTCCTGGGTCCTGGTGTTTTATGTGAGTTGTGATGCCTCTTGCTTAGTACCAGATGATTCTTTGGGTTAGACTATTTCAGAAATCATACAGGAAGAAATGAAAGGAATTGGAAATTAAAGAGGTACACAGGCAAGTTTGCAAACTAAAATAGGGATTAAACTGAACAAAAAACTCCATTGGTTGTCAGTGAAGCTTGATTTTTATTTTTGTATGTATACATACTATACATACACTTTTTAATGCCTCCAGCACTTGCAGCCTTCCCTAGAAAGGACTCTGATCCATAAAGGCTTGTCCTCTGTAAAACACAATGGCCCTGATGAGCTCCAGCCTGCAAGGTGCAAGGGAATTGCTGAATGATATGGGGTTGGAAGGGACCTCTGGAGATCTAGCCTAAAACCCTGCCAAAGGAGGTCCTCCTACAGTAGGTCCCACAGGAATGTGTCCTGGCAAATCTTCAGTGTCTCCAGAGTTGGAGACTACACTACCTTTCCAGGTAGTCTCTTCCAGGGCTCTGCCATCCTCAAAGTGAAAAAGCACCTCCTTGTATTTAGGTGGAACTTCTTATGGTCAAGTTTGTGCCTGTTATGTCTTGTCCTGTCATTGGGCACCACTGAAAAAAGCCTGGCCCCATCCTCCTGACGCCCACCCTTTAAGTATTTATAGGTGTTGATCAGACCCCTCCTCAGTCTTGACTCCTCTCCAGACTCAAAAGACCCAAGTCCCTCAGCCTTTCCTCATAAGGGAGATGCTTCAGGCCCCTCAGCATCTTTNCATCTTTGTACGCCTCTTCTGTCCCCTCTGCAGCAGGTCCCTGTCCTTCTGGAACTGGGGAGCCCAGAACTGTTTCCAGTGCTGGAGATGGGGCCTCACCAGAGCAGAGGGAGAGGATGACCTCCCTCCACCTGCTGGTCACACTCTTCTAGATGCCCCCCCAGGATGCCATTGGCCTTCTTGGCCACAAGGGCCCATTGGTGGCTCATGTGCATCCTGTTGTCCACCAGGACTCCCAGATCTTTTTCCTCAGAGCTACTCTCCAGCAGGTCACCCCAACCCATCCTGGTGCAGGGGGTGATTCCTCCACAGGTGCAGGACCCTACACTTGCCCTTGTTGAATTTCGTCAGGTGCCCAGGCAGGTTCTGTGTGGAACAGGAAGCTTTTTGCCTCATGATGCCTATTTGTTTGACTCTAAAAGTCTTGAGACGTACTTGGGGAGGTGACCAGAGGGAGCGGGCATCTCTTTGCACTTGTGCCTTTTTTTTTTTTTAAATTGCTCCACGTGCACCTTATGAAAAAGAGTTGCTGGAAAAAGTTTCCCATTTATGCCTGGGAAAGGCAGAACCCAGCTTGTTTTGGGAAGCTGGGGTGATCCAGGCTGGATGTGTACCTGTGCTGCCTGCTCCAGCCCTATGGTCCCACTGCAGCTCCTTGCTTAGAGGCATTTGTAGGGAAATTTTTTCTGCTTGTGGTGAGTTGACTCCTGGTTGCATCCAGTGCCTGGTAAAGTAGGAGAGTGTGATGGGGCCCCAAATGTAAAGCTCTTGGGGTTGGTACGTATTTCTCTGCTTGGGGGAGAGGCCAAGTGTTTGCAAATTCAGAATGCAAAATGTAAAAGCACTTGGTTGTCACATGCCATTAGCTGTTTAAAGTGTGACATCTCAGGAAATGCTTCATGGTAATCCCCCAAATGAAGAAATCTGAAGTGACCTTCAGACTGTTTGCTCATTTTGGGTATCACATTACAGGGTCAGATGGTGAACTCAGAGTTGTACCTACTCTCAAATTGGCTTAAACTGCAGTCAGACAGTTAAAGTCCCCCCAGAAATGAACTTTCCTGTGTTCTTTACACTTTTGAGTAAAACCTAGGAGCCATGCCTTCATGAGTAAGCTTGGCCAGATAGGGAAAACAGTTGGAGAAGACTGAGACAGCTTTTTCTGAACAACACTGTTAGTTCAGCTTTATCATCTGCCAGAGTTTGCTTTCCTCTTCCTGCAGCCGGATAAATCATGGGAAAAGCTGCATTGAAAGTACATGTGTTGGCTGCTGGGCTTTTGCTGCTGCAGCTGGATGGATGTAACCCTAAAAAGAAAAGCTTGACTCTATGATGCCTTGTAAGGCAGAAAGTGCTTCTGATGTGTTGGGTTTTGTTCCTCAGTAGTATCTTAGTCCTCTTGCTCTCTTAAGTGGTCCAGGAGAAGACATATATGGTATGTAAGGACCAGCCAGCCAGTGAAAACAGCTTAGTAATCAGCCCGATATGAAACTGTTCCACTAACAAGAGTTTGAAAGCAGAAATTACATAGTGTTGCGTGGATCAAAGTTTATTCAACCGTGATGCTCAAAGGTCCTATTAAGCTGTTAGTTTTGGTCTGCTTTGTCCAAGATTCTGCTCCACCAAAATTTAGCATGGTTTCTGTTCTCAAACCAAGCCCTTCCAAACTGACCTCTGTTTCCACCCAGGTTACTGCCCTTCAGAAAAATTTCTGTTCCTTCAAGATGTCATGAGTTTCTCTCTGGTCAGATGTCCTTCATTCCTGTTTTTATATTTCTTTTTTTAACATCATCCATATTTACCCCTGTGTAACTCCAGGGGGCTAATTTGCCTCTAATTTCTGATAATGAGGGGAGTGTGTGTTTATGGCTGGTGGGCTAGTAGCTGTGCAGCATATTATCTGTCCTTAATGTTATTCAAATTAAATCCAGGGCTGGTTGAGAGTCTTTGCAGATGAGTTCCTATGAATCTTTGTGAAGAAAGCACAGTTATTAGTGGACCTGACAGTGAATTTTGTGATGGTGGTGGTAATGAGACACACGTGATTTCTGGTGATCTGGGATAGACTTATTTCTTTAAAAAATGTATACAGTTGAGTATTGTTTCTACTTTTTATGAAAAACTTTTCATATTACACAGGGAAAACATTACATTTCCATTAAAGAATGTTGTTGGGGTAATTGTTGCTTCATTTCATGTTATTCCTCTCTCTTTTATTTCAAAATACTACTACTGGTGTTTACTCGTTGGATTGCTCCCTGTGGTGTTCTGGGTGGTGTGCCCTTCTCTTCCCTTGAAGAGCCTGTGGTCCCAGTGAGGGTGTAAATGAGGATGCCATTTGATCTGGCTTCTTTCTGGCTAGTGCAGCCCCTGCTCCTTGTGCTGGAGGTATTAAATCACAGAATCTTAGTGGTTGGAAGGGACCTTTGAGATCGAGTCCAACCACATGAAAAAAACAAAAAAACAAACAAACAAAAAAAACCCCCAAAAAACAAAAAAAACACAACAAAAAAAAAACCCACCCAAAACCAAGCAAACAAAACCAAAAAAGCCACCCACTAGAGCATGCCCTGAAGAGCCATGTCTATACGTTTCTTAAATACCTCCAGGGATGTTGACTCCACCACCTCCCTGGGCAGGCTGTTCCAGTGCCTGACCACTCTTTCAGTAAAGTAATTCTTCCTAATATCTAATCTAAACCTCCCCTGCTGCAGCTTCATACCATTTCCTCTGGTCCTGTCGTTATTCCCTTGGGAGAAGAGGGCAATCCCTGCCTCTCTACAGTTTCCTTTCAGGTAGTTGTAGAGGGCAATAAGGTCTCCCCTCAGCCTCCTCTTCTCCAAACTAAACATGCCCAGTTCCCTCAGCCTCTCCTCGTACGACTTGTTCTCCAGACCCCTCACCAGCTTGGTGGCTCTCCTCTGGACACGCTCCAGCACTTCAATCTCCTTCCTGTAGTGAGGGGCCCAGAACTGAACACAGTACTCGAGGTGAGGCCTCACCAGTGCCGAGTACAGAGGCACGATGACTTCCCTACTCCTGCTGGCCACACTGTTCCTGATACAAGCCAGGATGCTGTTGGCCTTCTTGGCCACCTGGGCACACTGCTGGCTCATGTTTAGCCGACTGTCCACTAACACTCCCAGGTCCTTTTCTGCCAGGCAGCTTTCCAGCCACTCTGCCCCAAGCCTGTAGCGCTGCCCGGGGTTGTTGTGACCAAAATGCAGGACCTGGCACTTGGCCTTATTAAACCTCATCCCATTGGCCTTGGCCCATTGATCCAACCTGTCCAGATCCCTCTGTAAAGCCTTCCGACCCTCAAGCAGATCAACGCTCCCACCTAGTTTGGTGTCATCTGCAAATTTACTGAGGGTGCATTCAATCCCCCTGTCCACATCATCGATAAAGATATTGAACAAGACCGGCCCCAGAACTGAGCCCTGAGGGACACCACTGGTGACTGGCCGCCAACCGGATTTTGCTCCATTAATGCTCGGGTTCCCCTTGTGGCATATAAACCTGCTGGGGAGGAGCCTCTAGTAATCCATCCTCAGAAGGTGTAAGTTCCCTGTAGAAAGGAGGAAGAGACCATCACACCCTAGAAGGCTGGAAATACTCCCAAGCAATGTGTAATGGATGTTATTGTGCCAATTGCCTCCTTTTGCTTGTTTTCATATTGGAGACTGAGGGCTGGGTGAAGGGATAAAGAGAGCTCTGAATTGTTAAGCGGCTTGTCTTAAATTTGTCAATCCCTTGTACAACATCTGCATGTTGTTTCACTTCCTTCCCCGCCACTTCAGAGTGCTGGAGCAGGGAGGAACAGATAGCTCAGTTCATAAAGCAGTGCTTCTGTAAACTATACACAGTTGGGGAATGTGCTTCTGGTGGATTTTTTTTTTTTTCTTNCTGTTTCCAGAGCTCAGACCATCTGGTCCTTGTTGGAGGTTGTTAAGTGAAATGTGCTGCCAATACAAATAGCTCTGCTTGATGTTTGTTTGCATAAATTGTTTTGAAAGCTTCATGATGAATTTTAAGGATTACTTATGGGGTAGAACTCTGTGGAGGAGGAAATATAAATTTGGTGATGCATGTTGGAATCCATTAATTTGTTTGGAATTTATTATAGAAGTGAATATCCCATGCATTTGTTGAAGGGGGTGTGGGGAAGGAGGGACACAATTTCAACTTGAGCCCAGAAGGTTATGGTGATGATACAGTAACTTGGCCACATCACAGCGAATGTGATCAGTCTGCCTTTACTTCCCCAACCAAATTCTATTCAGTATATCCTGTGAACGACATTTCCACGTAGTGAAATCTGCTTGGGTTTTTATGGGTTTTGGTATCAGATTTTATTTATTATCTCCTTGGATATTGGACAATTGTGTGGCCTTGAAGTGGGTGACAAAGTGGGAGGAGTGGAGGGGAGTTATACTTGGCCTCTGATTATCCAGCATACTGTGACTTGGGACTTGCGGCAATGTCGTGCTGCTGGGAGCATGTAGGGGGGATAATTCCTGCTCCACAAAACTGGTGACCTTGAAGGCTGACATAAGGTGAGGGAGGAAATAAGGATAAGGAGGGATTTGATCAAAACCACCTCAGGGGCAGAGCTTGTGTAGCCAGTCTTCCTCATCCTGGCCTGTGTATGTGATAGTGCCCTCTGGCAGGGGGATGTTTGCAGCACTGGGCTTGGAGGAGGTTGGACAGAAACAAATCTTTCCTTGCAGTTGTGTACCTCTTCTTAACTGAGACTTGATTCTGCTGGTTCACCTTTAGCCTTACTGTTTAGGATCTTCGACTGGTTGAAAATCAAAGGGTTACTTTCCTTCCCATCAGACCTTTTAAATCTGGGTTTTGAATGACTTTGCAGTCAGACGTTCCCCTGGACTTTAGGAAACTGTACATTAAAACCAAACCCACACATAGGCATACACACATGCTCCTTTGCTGCTCATCACAGCTTTGCAGTGGTAATTCTCTGGTTTTAAGTGAATTGACCTGGCTGCTTTCATCTTCAGGTAATGCAGCCCCAGTTCATAATTCAGACCAGGAGCTTATGGAGATTTAGAAAGAGGCCCAGAGCTTTGCTTTACTGTGCCAGTTAAAGCATTTATACTGATGACAGTTAAATTGTTGAGGGCTCTGTTATTCATTTACATCACAGACACTAAGGTCCTCTGACGACCTACTGCAAATGTAAGCCAGATGTACCTAAACATATCTATTGTACATTTTACTTCATTTCAAACACTTCTCCTGATTTTCAACTCAAACCTTCTGTCTGTCTTGTCATGCTACAGTGTTTAATGATATTTTATTGCATTAGTTCACAAAACCCTTGATTTTTTTTTTTCAGTTGTCCTAAGCTAATGGACTGGATCTGTACCCATTTGCTAATACAAGATCTTTTTTAGTAGGTAGCAGAGCTATTAAACATAAATCAAGGTTTCTGATAAAATATTAGGTTTCTGCTGCATCTTACAAAAGGAAAGTCTACAGTTTTACCTGATGATTATATCTTACAAACTAGAGTTAAAGTTTGGGGATTTACTGCATTCCATACCTAGTAATTTCATACAAGTCCATAATGATTATTTTGTATGTTCCTTTGATTTAGCTCATAAAAGAAACCATATAGCTTGCTAGCTGTGGAAATGAGAGCCATCCCCTATTATTTCCTTTGGAAGGGTGCACTAAGAAGCTTTTTGTTAAAAAAAAAAAAAAAGTTATTTCTTCATTACTTAGCCTGTGTATCAAAAACTAGACAATAAGGAGAGATCCTCAAGACAGAACTAGCTTGGCTTGCTGTGGGGAGAGAAGCAACACTTTGTTGTAGCACTGAAATCTTCCTGTATTCTTTTGAGAAATAGGTTAAAACAGTATGTTTTGGAGAAGACATCATCTTACTGTCATACCTTCAGTATGACAGTGAAGGTAGATAGGTGTCTCCTCTTCACCTTTAGAGCAGGGACTCTTCCTTTTGGAAGAAAAAGGTTGAGTTATTTGGCATGATCTCTGGTCCCAGCTGTGGAAATCAGTTGAGCAGAGGCTTGGCTTAATATTGTTCTTGGTACGTGCTTCCAAAGCATCACCACTCCCTGCTGCTGCTGTTTTTAAATCCATGCTTGAGTCCTACTGAAACAAATGGTGGTGGCGATTAGGATGTCCCGAAGTATTGCCCTTGATAGGAGAGCACTGAAGGACAGAGTTCAGAGCATCTGTTCTTTCAGAGTGGGATGCGAAGGATATAACTGTGCTGTTATTTTTGTATTACAGCAAGCGAAGAAACATGCGTCACAACTTCATCTCATTCTTACCAGTGTAAATCTGGAAGATCTTTACAACAACCTCTTGGAGTGGGTTTAGAATTACACATTGTGAAACAGAACACAGTGTGGCCTGTTTCTTGGCCAGAAGGTAAATACAGTTGACCAGAGCTAGGTGGGAACTTCTGATAAAAGATTTTCTTTGGAAATGCTGATGCAATGAAGCAAAGTTTTAGTGAAAATGGATCTGTCTGATGAGAGTGTCTCGGGTCTCAGATGGAGGGAGCAAGGTGGGGTTGTTCATCCAAAAATAGCTGCCAGGATGTCTCCTGGGATGTGGGAGTCCCAGGTTCAGGTACTCTCTGGGATTTGGAATAAATCTAGTCTCTCACAACTCAGGCTTGTGGTTAGCCTCGTGGGTATAATGGAGTGAATGTGGCACGTTTGGGGATGGAAGGGTGAAATGTTTTGAAGCTTTGTACCGGAATGCAATGCAGAGAGAAAACCAGCTTAGAAACCTCAAACATTTCCTTTTGAAAAAGGGTTCTTGTTTGTAGTTTGCAATACAACTATTTTTTCTTCAAGCTGTAGCTTCCCCTGTTCTTTGAGGCGGTGTTACCAGAACTGCCTTTCTTGTAGTCGTCTGCTCCTGCGGTGGCTCTTACCTTCCTAAACAAGGCAGTATATTAAAATGAGAATGCCAAAGAGCTGATCTACAGTGCTAATGCAAAGGAGTGAGAAGACAATCAGCCTTTTATGTGAGGTTTATCAATCTGTTTTGCAGACCAAGCTAGGTCAGATGTTTGTATTTGGGTAGGTATTTTTTATTGAATAAGCTTGCAGACATGTGTGTGGTGGTTGGAGCTGGGCTAGTGCTATTGGCTTCCTTTATACTTGGTGATAACACCAGAGTGACCTTACAGAGACTTTGGTTCTCCAAAGAAAAACAGTGTTAACTGTTGACTGTACACTATCATTTGAAATGTCGTGCTGTTTAAACACATGGGATGTATCATCCTGTGTCACTGGAAAAACAGAAGCAAGTGTGGTGTATCCGCTGTCAGTGGATGCAAACAGTTTTTATTTCAATGTTTCAACCAAAAATACCCACTACATCTGAGCTTCACAAGTAAACCACTGGAAATAACGTGGCTAGAAATGTGATCATATTAATGAGAATTCAGAAGACCAAATAAATGTTCCACCTCAAAGTGACTGAGGCTGTTACTGCAGTGTGCTGCTGCCTGTGCAGTGACGCTTGGAGCTTGTAGTTCAAGGCATCTCCTACAGCTGTTGGACTGGTGGGGCCTTCATATCAATGGAGATGCTGGTTTGGGGGCCATTGCATTGGCTCTGGGGATGACCCTAGCTCTCCACTGGATGTCAGTGTTCCCCAGGAATGCAGCTGCTGGAGTACTTCTCTGGCAGGAAAAGAAAGGGGGGGTGGAGTGGGTGAGGAGAAAACTTCAAGAAAATTAAAGAACAAAACAACCTTGACTCTTCAGGAAAGCTGTTCAGAAACAAGTTTTGTGACTGTTCAAATTGGCCTTAATTATAAGGCAAACCTCGACAGAAAGATCATGCTTGTGCTAAAAGACATCTTATGTGACTTCTGAGCTCGCATGCCAAAAAAAGTTGGATTTGGTTTCAGAAAAAACAAATGAACATTCTTCACTCACATCTCCCCACAGTCTTGATATTTTCATATGCTGCAAAGTGAGTGATTATGTTTTTGTCTCTGACTGTTTTTCTTTTTTCAATAGCCACAAAAAATATTTTTTTCAAATCAGTGAAAGAAAGCATGAGTGTGTTGCTAAATGATTGATTGCTTGCTGGGTTGCAGCCTTTGATAATTAAGCTTAACACAATGTCTCCTCTTCACAGGAGAATGGTATTGTGCCAGATCCAAATGACACATGAAAAATTGAAATCAGAAAATAAAAAACCTTTTAAAAAACAACTGCTCCCATCTGTTGTGCAGTTCAGGAGGGAATGTAACACAGAGTGTGGAAACCAGTAGAAGGAGGAGTGGTAAGCTCCTTCTCAGACTCCATCTTCCCCGCTCATGGAAGTGCCTCCATGTGAAGTTCTTGTTTCTTGAAGATCTTTTTATTGTTTTTAAACACTAAAATGGATTCACAAAGAGGGAATTTCAACAAGGATTTTTCTCAGCTGAGTGGGATTTGTAGCATGTGTCCAGCTGGATCTTTACAGACTCAAGTTGAGAACGTGTTGAGTGTGAAGGTGTAATCCTGCATCTTGGAACACATTGCTTCTTCACAAAAAGGCAGATTTCTAAATGTTTCTGGCCACAATGTGGGGTATATTTGAGGGCCCTCCCACCAATTCAGAAAATCCCCTCCCAAACCTGAAGTGCATGCGCATGTAGAGGTTGCTCAGCAACATTCAGCAGCCTTGGGTTGTTGGCCAAACTGATTTCTCCTGGGCTGTTACAAGGTGTTGTGGTTTCAGCCAAATTTACCCAAACCAGACTGACAGGTGGCCCTTCCTCCCCCAAAAAAGAAAGGAGAGAAAGAGATGAGATTTACACGGTTAAAGTACTTGATTGGAATGAAGTATTAATACTAAAATGAAAACAAAAACAAAAGGAAGAAAATAATGAAATAGTTACAATATATACAAAACCATATAAAGCTCCCAGCATGAGGATCATGTCACCAGCAGGCACAGGGAGAAGTCCCAGACTGGACTGGGTGACCGACAGGAGCTGGATTCCAGCTCTGGAGTCAGGAATGCTGGGATGGGGATCAAAGGCAGATGAACAGACAGGGTCCTCCTCAGACTCCAGCCATGGAAGGAAGAGAGTTGACCCTTTGATCCCTCGGCTTTTCTAGTGAGCAGGATGTGGATGGGATGGAATCCCCCACTTGGTCAGTCTGGGGTCCCCTGTGCTCCTCCCCACAGGTGTGACCCCTCAAGGCTTTTCCGCTTCCCACCCTCCAACGGGGCAAACACCGCAGTTCCCTGCCCTTGGCTGTTCCAGCCATCAGTATAAGCCAGGGCCTCTCTGCACCATCCCTGGATGTGATCAGGTCTGAGCACCCTGAGAGGGAACAGTTTCTGAACAATCTGCTGGTCGTTTCAGAGTTGAGTTGGTTACAAAAGGCCCAGCTAAAAAAGTAAAATTACTGAACAGGAAATTGGTTTGTTTTACCTCAAACCAGGGCACAAGGTTAGCTTCTTTAGTCAGACTTCAAGATATAAGTTGGAGTTTTTAACCCAAAAACTTAAAGACAGAAATGTGTTAGAGCCCTGGCTGACCTGAGAATTGCAAGGGAGCACCAAGGGTGAAGATCCTGGTGTTTTGAGTGAAAGACATCTTGCTCTCTAAGTCTCAAAGCGAGAGCTGTACACTAGGACTAAGGTTTGCCTTGACAAAAACTTGAAGACAGAAATCCCTGTGCATCTCATGGGAAGCTTTACTTGGAAGACTTTCAACCTGTTCAGACAGTTGACCCAAGCTAAGGATGTCACCCTTGGCATTACAGAGCCACTTGCAGAGGAATGAGCCCCTCTTCTGGGGTTAGGAGTGACCAGCAGTAGACAGACCCAGCCATGAACTGGCCTTGCTGCGTGTCCCCTGTGAGAGGTGATGGGTGTGTGGGGAGAGGTGCTGAGCGGCTCAGAAAGGTGGGTAAAGCTTACATCTGTGGCTTTCCAGAGATATTTGTCTACACCTGGGGTGGATTCTTGTTGTGATACTTGGCTGTGCACAGCACAGTGTTGATGTAAAGCTGCACTGGAGTAATGTGCTGAACAGGGATACGTACCTTCCCTTGGAAGCGGCCTGTGCCTGATGTAAAGTAATGAGCCCGGGTCTTTAATTCTCTTTATATTTTGGGACAGAACATGTGGGTCTGGCTTGGCAACTGCTTGAGGACACGAGGGAGCAAGCTACCTTTACCCAAAAGACACCCTGAACTCTCCCTGAGGCTGGTAGCCAGATATGAGTCAAGAAAGGTGTTCTGGACACTGGATGAAATTTTCCTTTGGACAAAATGGTTGTGGCTGCCTCTCAGTCTGGGAAGCCAGGAANNTTTTTTTTTTTTTTTTTTTTTGAAGCTCTGCAGCCTCTGAGCTCCTGGAAACCTGAACCAGAGGGACTGACTGACAAACATTTCTGAAAAATTGGGTTCCTTTATACTGCTCCTTAAAGTTGTTAATGCTGATGAAGCTAAACTCCTGTCTTGTCTTCTGTAACCTCCTATGACCTGTCATGTAAAAAGCCAGATGGATGTGTCTGCTCCATGTTGTTATCCCTTGCTTTATTTGTTGCCTTGTTTCCCTGCTTCAACATAATATAGTTATGGCCAGGAGTATTTAATGTCTCACAAACACAGACAAGCAAAACCATGAAGTTTACTGTGTTAGGGTGATTTTTCTCTAGTGAATTAAAAGAACCTGTGGACGTGAGCTATGATGAATTTCAGCAATGACCTGTGGAGTTGCAGCCCGTACGGTCAGAGCTGTTTTGAGCTGCAGTTGGGAAGACTGAGCCTTGTGACATCTAGGTAGGATGCAAAGTCGTTTGATTTGCTTTTTTTAGTCTTCTAGATTAAACTGTTGTATGCAAGCAAAAGAAAAGAGCAAACAACATAAATATAAGGGTGATGCTTGCCTGCCTTTAGCAATGGATTGACTGTCTGATACTTAAGGCAACTTGTGCAGATTGCCGGAATATTTCCTGAATTGGATACAGCTGGGGAACTGTCTGATGGGAAGCCGAAAACTGTCCTGTGGTGCCTGTATGCCTGTACTCAAACATGCTAAAAATCTCCCTTCTCCTCCCCTCACCCTTTTGAGGTGTCAGATACCTGTAAAGCTCTGAATGTGCCAGACCTGGTGGGATATAAAGCTGATGAACTGGTGCTGTTTTCACCAAATTCCAATAATGAGCTGAGGGATCAAACCCTGAAAGGAGCAGATGGATGTATCCTGATTGAGTGCTTGGAGGGAAGCACCGCTTTGCCTGCTGGGGAGCCGAACCCCAGAAATCCTCTCTGACTTTACAGCCATGGGAAAGCAGCATCTGGGCTGCTGATTTTGTGTGTGAGTCTTTGTGAAATGTAATATTTGCCATTCATCCCTACAACGTGTTTTCTTTCCTTGTGACCATCACACAGTGTTTATTTGATCACAACGAGAACCCACATCTTATCTGGTCTTTTAACTTCTTCCTTTTGAAAGAGATAAGAGAGGAAAGGGGGAATCGGAGCAGGGAGGGAGAGTGGCATTGTGAATAAATGTCCTATTTGCATCTGCACAGTTCATCACAGTTGAATATTAAAGCTCCTGTTATTTTCAGCAGCCTTTACAATGTCTGACAAATTCTGTTTAATTTTTACCAGAGCTGTAGTTTTGGCTTTTTACCTCTGACAAAGACACTCAAGTTGCTCCACACTAGGAGTTCTACTGAGTTCATGCACTGCATACGTGAATTGGAAACAAATAGGCTCAATTTCCTATGGTCGTACAGGACTGTTAATGGTTAAGCCTTGCTAAGGGATTGTGCTTTCTTCCTTTACCAGTTCCCTCGCCTTCATCTGGAAGAGCAACATTTTTTCTTCATACAGTCACTAGAAAAAAAAAAGTTACTTTGGAAGTGACCCTTGACTATATTGGCTCCCAGGCTGACCCTGGGTTAAAGGATACTGAGATAGCTCAAGCCTGCTTTTTGTCAGTGTTTCCACTCTACAGGAACTCCTGGAGATGCCTTGGTGGGAATCCAGTGATAAAACTGGAGCTCATTTCTCACTTACAGAAAGGAAAACAAAACTGAGGAAAGAATGCTTCCTGCTCCTCTTTGGTCAGTCGATAAGCTTAATTGGCCAGGCCTGCCTGCTTTACATTGATTGTACCTACTAATAAAAGAGCTATTGATTGGCACTTTATTTAGCACTGTCTTGTGTGGACTGTAGTTCCTGCTAATGTTATTACTACATCAACCTTTTCCTGTTCCCCAGCTCTTTAGTGCTATAAATTATGTCAAATCCCACCAGTGTTTTCAGTATTCTTGGACTCTTGGACAGTTTTCTTTAAGTTTTTGACCTCCTGAGTATACAGTGTGTCATCTCTAATATGTGTGAAAATGTCTAATGGGATGCAGGAGGAATGTAGATGCTAATTTTTTATGGGAAAGTCCTGGAGCTGTTATGCTTGCATCTTATGGTTTAGCTGGACCTCAGAAATCAAAGAAATTGATATTCCTTGACATCTATTTAATGCGACTGTGATTAGTGAGCAGTGGTGGCAGATTAATGGAGACAAATACCTATATCTGGAAACTCATGCTATCTTTGTAACCTTGCCATTACCAGTAGAGGACGGTGTACAGGCTCCTGGCCGTATGTGAAAGCTCCAGATAAGGGGAAGATGGGGATCGGTTAAATAAACTTGAGGCTAAAAGCAACCATCTCCAGCAGACCCAGCCTGTGCCCGTGTGGTGGTTGGCTGCTTTGTTACCCAACGGGAGGGCTGTCCTGAAAGGAGAAATGTAACTCAAATGGAAAGGTTTTGCCTCTTAAAGTGCAGAGCATTGGTCCCGTGCCTGTCGCAGGAGTGGGTCTGGGACTCCTTGGTAAGAAGTGCTGCTCTTGATCCCAGGACACAGGGGTTTGGGGCTCAAGGTCCAAAAGCATTCTTTCTTCAGTTTTGTTTTCCTTTCTGTAAGTGAGAAATGAGCTCCAGTTTTATCACTGGATTCCCACCAAGGCATCTCCAGGAGTTCCTGTAGAGTGGAAACGCTGACAAATAGCAGGTAACTGGTATTTCAGACCTGGTTTCAGTCCCCGGTCTGCAGTAAAAGGTCTCATTACCATGGATGAACAACACAATGTTCTGCATCCCATTGTGAAATGAGCACAGGAAGCCCTGCCTCGGTTGAGGTTCTGCCTGTGCTGCTCTAATGTGACCTCTTAGTGGGTTCTGTAGAGAAAATGTGTCAGACATCAGTAACAGTTCAGCAGAAATGAGCAAGAACAGCTGGTCAATGCTAGTGTGTGCTCTCCTTTCTCTGTATGATAGTAGTACGAAAAATTAAACAGCCAAAATCCTCAATTTCTGTTCAAGTTGTACACTTGTCTGGAAGGAGTTTAAAGTTTCTCTGAATTTCTTCATCAAGTTTCAGTCTTTGTGGCTGGAAGAGGCTGTTGGGGTAGGCATTACTTAAAAAGCATTAATTCTATTGAATCACGAAGTTAATACCTAACTCTTTCCCTCAAGTAAAACTTGTACCTACTTTAGTGGCTGAGGACAGGGGTTTAGGTAACTGAGTGGAGATGTTTGCTCACAGCTCACTGTTTATAGTCATTATTCAATGAGCATCTGCAACACGGGATTGCTGAATTGGCAAGTAGTATTTCACCCCAGCAATTCAGGTGTGGGTAAAATACCTCTGATGTTGTTTATGCAGATCCCAGGAACTTGTGCGAATCTACTGGGTGATAATAGGGCAATTTTGACCCCTTGGGACAGATGTATGGGCCAGATGTCAGCAGCTTACCTGGGATTTACGTGTTGAGATCATAGCCAAGGCCTGGGAGCGAGCTCCCTGGAAGTGTTATAGATGGAACGGAACAGTGCTGAGGTCGTGCTCTTTGATAAAGCGGAGCAATAACTCATGTTGATAGACTGAAGCTGTAATATAAAATATACTTATTGTTTGTTTCCGATACATTAATTGGACATACAGTTACTTGCATGTACCGTGGCAGGTCAGAGGTGTGAGCAGCTCTTTGGAGTCTCTTCTGAAGTATGTGTCAGTAAAGAATTAACGGTACTAACAGCCAACACATGTGGTGCTTCACAAACTGAATTGTGAATTCAGCTATAAAGAAATTCAGTGGTCCCTATTTTTAAGGCTGAGAAAAGCAGTAAGACATTTTTTAAGCAGCTCTTCCCAAGCATCTCTTTCAAGTATAGGATTGGTGTTATCTCTTTTGCAGAAGAGTGAAACGCATAGCAAGAAAAACAGTTTCAATGCATTAAATATCTGATTCCTTCTCTGAAATATTTGCCTTCTCCACTGGTTTAGTTTATAATGTGACATTAAAATATTATTTTGGAGAATCATTGAGATCTATATGTACATATAGAGATACCTACACTGCATTCAGATTAATCTCCATTTTGACAGAGAAGCAAACCAGTGCGTTCTTATGTGGATCTGCACACCTCTGGTTCTGTATTTCTTCTGACAGAAGAGCATCTGCACTGGTATGTGCTGTAGGAGATTTTTAAAACCAGCCCAGAAATTGGAGCTGAAAAAGGTGCGGCAGATCCACATTGCAAACTTCAAATGTAAGGTCTCTGCTAAAATGGTAAATTAGTGAAGAACTCAGTAAGCTTAAAGTCCAGGAGACGTGATTACAATTGATATTCTTAACATTTTTTTTTTGCATTCTCTCCATGTCAATCAAATCATCTTTCAGATAAAAAAAAAAAATCTTTGTCATTAATGAAACGTTGGAGACAGTGTATCTTGTTTCCTTGTATCAAAGGCTATTTCTTCTAACCTTTATTTCTAATGCTTTTAAAAGAACCTTGTATTTAAGAAAAAGTTTTAGATCTTGAACAGTAAGACTAACAAATAAATCTACAAGTTGTCCCAGAGAAAACAGCATTTTTCACAGTTTCAGAGGTTTAATCTGCAAAGCACCAGCATGTGAGGCTCATGACTGGAGGCACGAAAGCCCAGGGCCTTGGTTTTGATACAATTCTGAACTTGACAGAGCAGCGCTGATTTATAGCAGTTGAGGATCTGGCTCTGACCTGACATCCCTCGTGACTCTTGGGAGTTTTATAACTTCATTCTTCCTTCTTGCTCCTGTTATAACAACTGTGATGAGGAGCAAGTTACTCGTGCTTTGCCTAGTAGTGTCCTATTACAACTGCAGCGGGTTTGCATTTCAATGTTTACTTTTTGTTTCAGTGTCTGAGCTTTTAACTGATGGATATTGCCCTGCACTGAAGTCCTTCCAGACTGCATTTATGCATAGGAACATTTCATATCTCCCTGGCATTTCCTGAAGTCCTCATTCCAATTTTCCTGTTGTACCTACCTCTAGTATAGTGTCGTCTGTGTGGCAGCAGTTGCACACAGAAGTGCATGGAGCTGGTCAGTTCCTCTGTTAGAAGATGGTACCTGGAGGCCATGTGTGTAAGCTCCAGTTCTGTGAGTGTACATGGGGGGACAACTGGTTCACGTGCCACAAAGCCACCTGGCCAGCTTTGCGACCAGGATTGCTCTCTTGGCCCTGTCACCCATGTTCTGGTCTTGGTGAGAAGGCTGGATGCCACAGTGCTCGTCCCTCTCCTGGGGCAGGGATTTGACACAACAGGGGACTCAGGTGGGCAGAGTTCTCAGTGCCATTCACCAGGAGCCTCTTGTGCTTCCCTGCCATGGAGAGCACTTGCTGCACCATTAGCCTGACCATTGCAGGCACAGGGGTCAAGGAGGGCCCAGAGGTTTTGTGTGTGAATTGCAGATAAAACTTACTGTAGGCAAAGAAAAAGTTAGAAAGGAACAGAGGAAGCATAATATGTGTCTTCCATTATTAATAGTGTGTGTGATTTAGAAGCATAATGAACTTCCTGTAGTTACAGCTGCTGCTTGCTTGGCAGTGGTGGAGTTGGGGAGGTGATGGTGGCTGTGGTTGCTACAGGTCTCTTTAGCCCCTCTGGGCTCTGCTGAAATACCACAGGAGTGGTAGGAGCCAGGACTATGCAGCATAGAGTTGGAAGGGACCTGTGAGATCATCCATAAACAAACAAACAAAAACCCCAAACAAACAACACAACCAAAAAAACCACACACTAACACCACCATACCCCCCAAAATACCCCACCATAACAACAACCACCACACTCCAAAATCTCAGCCACTAGAGCATGCCCTGAAGTGCCACATCTACACGTTTCTTGAATGCCTCCAGGGATGGTCCCTCAACCCCCTCCCTGGGCAGGCTGTTCCAGTGCCTGACCACTCTTGTCAGTCAAGTCATTTTTCCTAAGATCTGATCTGAACCTCCCCTGCTGCAACTTCAGACCACTTCCTCTGGTCCTGTCATTATTCCCTTGGGAGAAGAGCCCAACACCCACTTCTCCATCAACCTCCTGTCAGGGTCTTGTAGAGGGCAAGGAGGTCTCCCCTCAGCCTCCTCTTCTCCAAACCAAACACGCCCAGTTCCCTCAGCCTCTCCTCACAGGACTTGTTCTCCAGACCCCTCACCAGGTTGGTAGCTCTCCTCTGGACATGATCCAGCACCTCAATGTCCTTCTTGTAGTGAGGGGCCCAGAACCAAACACAGCCCTCGAGGTGAGGCCTCACCAGTGCCCAAGACAGAGGCACCATCACCCCCCTCCTCCTGCTGGCCACTCCATTCCTGATACAGGCCAGGACGCTGTTGATATTCTTGGCCACCTGGGCACACTGCTGGCTTATGTTCAGCCAGCTGCCCACCAGCACCCCCAGGTCCTTTTCTGCTGGGCAGCTTTCTAGATGCTCTTCCCCAAGCCTGTACTGCTCCATGGGGTTGTTGTGACTGAAAAGCAGGATGAGAGTCAGGCTGCTGCTGGAAACCTGAAGCATTTGGGGAAAGGCTGCTGTGCCCATGCGCTCTGCAAGTCGTGGTGGTTTCAATCTGACAGGGAGAAGGCAGTGTGATGTCCCTATGCCCTGTGTCCCCACCACTGGGATGCGCGTGGGAAATACTCCGAGAAATGCCCAGAACAAAGTGTAGAATAAGATCCGTAAGAGGAGGGGTTAGGGAAATGAGAGTAGATCAGCAAACACAGCAATATTAACCCAAAAATCAAGACCACAGAATGTGAATGCGAATTAGAAATGGGTGTTCTCTTCTGCTAGAGCTCTTACTGCTGGTCTTCCACCCTGGGCCTGGCTCCTGGTGGAAAGGTTCCATTCTTTAGCTGGTGCAAGTTAAAAAAAAATCAGCTAGCTAATTCCATAATTATTTTTCAAGAAGCATAGTGCAGCTTTACAAGTGGCATTTGGATATACCAGGGTGTGTTTGACAGCGCTTCATACCTCACAGTGCTCCCAAGGCAAATATTAATTGCCCCATAAAACACGCTCTGCCGTGTCTTGTGGCTCAACATGTTACATGTCTGTGCAAACTTGTTTTATAGCCCGAACAGCCCACTACTGCTTCTGAGAAATGTTTTCCTTTTAACGGGGGAAAGAAAAACAACATTTAAAAGTATTATAATGGTGACAAGGAAGAAAGAATGCTATAGAATTTCCACCGGCCAGAAAAGCTGTCACAGATTAAGCACCTGTTATAAATGACTACACATAAATTATTTTGCATTAAGAAGTGTACTGTCTAGAGAACAAATCCATTTCCTCTAATTTTGAGGAATTACCTGGTATCTGGGGCAAATATTGCCTTAATTTGACTTGGGGCAGGAGTAGGAGGATATGTGCAGCTGCAGCCACATCCTGCCGCCAAGCTGTTCTTGGGGCTCCAGAGCATGCCGTGGGCTTCATAACCTCATTGCATGTAGAAGGCAGTTGCTGTGGATCTCACTGTTATTTATCCAAGATGTTTCCACAGTAATTATGGCAACTGAAAACAACAGAGTGGACCCCTTGACTATTGAGAATTTCAATTGTCCTTTCCAAGTCTTCTAGTTCCCACTCCCACATCTCCAGAAATGAGAATGAGGGAGCCAGCAAGCAGATTACAGCCCAGCCCCAAAGACTTGCACATGGTGTAGCTTCACTGAGGTCAAAAAGCATTATTTCCAGTGTCTAATTGCAAGCATGTGGCTGAGTCCATGTGAGGCCGGGTTCTGAGTAAAGGAGAGAGTATCCTTGTACGTACACACTAGGAGGTGTGTGGCTGTAGGTTTTCTAAGGATGCATCCTTCCACTTATTTTAGGTGCCCACAAGTCTCCTTCTGTGCTGAATGGAAGGAGATGCGCTTCCCAGTCCCCTGGAAGATTACCTTGGGTTTCCTTCCTCAAGATTACTTCTAGGGTAGGTGTTTAGGATCACAGTAAGCTTAGTCGCCCTCCCTATTTCTTCCTAGTTGTCTTCTGAACTAGAATTGTGGGCAGGCTCATAGTCAGGCTGAAGTAAGGGGTTTGGAACTTGCTGTTCCTCTTTAAAA
This sequence comes from Nycticryphes semicollaris, assembly GCA_013400055.1. NCBI lineage: Eukaryota > Metazoa > Chordata > Aves > Charadriiformes > Rostratulidae > Nycticryphes > Nycticryphes semicollaris. Next base: position 78,487 of record VXBJ01003935.1, read on the forward strand.
GGTACTTTTAGCCCATTTCCCCCGGTGCAATAAGTTAGTTAATACAGGATTTAGTACCTGCTGTGCTGTGAGCTACTACCTCTGTGATATGGGAGCATTTTATAGCCACTTTCCACTCCATACCACTGGCAGAATGATTTCGTGATGCGTATAGATGTTGAAGATTCAGGCCTCAGATTTGCTGGTGCATTGCCAAGTATCTAGCATAGGCACCCAATTAAACTATAACTTGTTTTTTCTTGGTTTGTGCTTTGCTAAATCTGCATGATTTTTCTGCTTATTGCTCAAAACTGAGGAAAGATCCAAAGATATTCAAGTGACAGGTCTTTGGCAAGGAGATCTGACTGAAGTTTACTCATTAAAAACTGCAAAAATACTATTTTCTCTACCAAAACTAAAGTGAAAGTCTTGCTGAGGTTTGGGCCAGAATATTTGAGTTGCTGCATATGCTATGTAATATACACAACTTCTGTGTATAATAAAGACATGATATTTCCAGGCACTGCTGCTATGCAGGAGTTGAGCAAGAAATTGTTTTAATTTGCAAGTAATGCGATGTGAAGTGAAAGGATACTCTAATTTATGAATAAGTAAACCTTGGTTTTGCAAGAGTTAATTCCATTATGCATAAATAGTTTTCATTTTACAGTTGTAAAATCAGTTGAAGTTAGAGCCTAATTCATAAGAAAACATTTTGAAGATTTATGAAGCATTCCCTTTGTGTTCTCCACAGGACAGACGAAGAATGTGCTTCCCCCGCCCATGTAAATTATCCGTCGTGAAATCCATTTTTGTGATTTATCAATCCTCTCTACCCTGGCTTGCAGGCTAATGTGTCTAAGGGCTACAGCGCATAACAGTCCCTTAGATCAAGGCAAAATAAGGAGGTTTGTTAAAGTAGATTAAGAATAAATTGAAGGGGCCAGTTCCACAAACAGCTACTCATGTGCGTGTCCTGGCTACTTCCAAGAGCTCAAGTCACAGGCAGAGCTTTGTACTCTTGGCCTCACGCTCTCCTGGCTGGTGCTGATTGGTGTAGTCTGCCTGTTTCTGCTGAAGCCTCTGATGGCTGGAGAGCAGCCCTGAGGTGAAAGACTTGGGAGTGATGGTGGATGAGAAGCTCATCATGAGCTGGGAGTGTGTGCTGGCAGCCCAGAAAGCCAACCGCATCCTGGGCTGCATCAAAAGAAATGTGTCCAGCAGGTCATGGAAGGTGATTCTACCCCTCTGCTCTGGTGAGACCCCACCTGGAGCACTGTGTCCAGCTCTGGAGTCCTCAGCCCAGGAAGGACATGGACCTGTTAGAACAGGTCCACCAGAGGGCTATGAGAATGCTCAGAGGGCTGGAGCCCCTCTGCTATGAGGACAGGCTGAGACGCTTGGAGTTGTTCAGCCTGGAGAAGAGAAGGTTCTGGGGAGACCTTGTAATGGCCTTCCAGTACCTGAAGGAGCTACAGGAGAGCTGGAGAGGGACTCTGTGTCAAGGAGTGGAGTGATAGGATGAAGGGTAATGATTTTAAGCTGAGATAGGGGAGATTTAGGTTAAGTACTACAAGAAATTCTTCGTTCTGAGGGTGGTGAGAGCCTGGCCTAGGTTGCCCAGAGAAGCTGTGGCTGCCCCATCCCTGGAGGGGTTCAAGGCCAGACTGGATGGGGCTTGGAGCAACCTGGTCTGGTGGGAGGTGTCCCTGCCCAGGGCAGGGGAGTTGGGACTCAATGGTCTTTAAGGACCCTTCCAACTCTAACCATTCTGTGATCTGCAGAAGGGGCAGGAGGCTGAGGAAAGCAGACAGTTTTGAAATGATAGAAAATGTATCATTTGAAAATAAATAAAAATTGAAGTACTGAGGGAAAAAGCTTGAGGAGGAAAGCTATGCAGTTTAAGATTGATTCTGCATGAAGGCTGCTTGTTGCCTGTCAGAAGCAACAGTAACAGCAACAAAAGCCCCCCAACAAACAAAACGTGTGTTCAAATCCTGTGGGTCACATGCTTTCAAAGTGAGCTCACACAAGGATAGCAGTGTGGCATACTTTGTAAAAAATGCGATATGTTGTCATTTTGATTCACACCGTGTCTAATCCTTCAAAAAAAAAGTTTTACAGCTCCACATCGTTTTGTTTAAGCTTTAGTTTTCTTGGTCTTGTCACAAAACTCCTAGGTCATGTTCATAGAGTAAGTGCTTTCAGAGGCAGCAGCTCCCTGTCTGGCTGGAGCTCCAGCAGGGACTGTAACTTCCACGTTAACACCTTGGTCATAACATGGGAACATTAAATATTCCTTGGTGGTCTTTTTTGATACTATTTTTTCTCTTGACTATTGATGGAACTATTTCCCTGGTAGGACCTGACAAGACACTCCTGGTCAGGTTGAGAACCTGAAATCTGATTTATATCACCTTGGGGAGAAAAAACAGAGGATAGTTAATTTTCCTGAGTCTCTAAAATGGGGCAGTGGCCAAGGCTGTGAAATCTAGGGAGAAGCCTTAGCCTGAAGGGCCAGAGAGCCCACGTGGCACAAGGTCAAGGAGTGGAGTGTCTGTCCCTGAAAGGGAGACAGGAGTACGCAGCTACTGCCCAGCTGATGAGAGCCTGAAACTACTGAGTGACCCCAAAGCAAAGTATTTGGGAGTATTTTGTTATTAGACCAAGTTAATTTTTCGTGGGAGCATCAGTGGTCTTAGGGGGATTCAACAAGCTTCAAAAATTAGGCATAAAGTAAATATGTCGTTAATCTCTGCTCAGTATGGGTGGAGGAACCTGCACAGTTTTGCTGAGAGGGAAGTAGCCTGTTCAGTTCTCCTCTGACTTAATGAGCTTGTGCAAAAGCTTTCTGTACATGTCTCTTAGAGGTGGAGTTAGTAAGAGGACTTGAAATTCCAAGTGGTGAGTCAACTGCGTTACTATACGTTGGCCATAAGAGCAACTTCTGCTAGATGTGGGATTGCGTATGCACACAGTTCATCAGGATAAATAAAGTCAAAGCTTTACCAAGTCCTCAACAATACAAAAAAAATCAGTTAAAACAGTAGAATGGCTAAATTACTTTGGCCAGTTTGGTGGTGTTTGCCTTTAGATTGTGGTTATGTTTGAGGGTACAAAAATGCATAAAGTAAGCGGGTATTTCTCTACAGAAACACCATAACTTATCTTTTAGGTACTTGTAAGTAATAGCAATTTAATTTGCCTGGGTAATTATTGGAGATGAAGTAGTCTGTTCAACTGTTAAGAGTCCAGTGCAGCAATTCAGGCTGCAATGAACTAGGTGCTGTTCAGATTTAGAATTAGAAATTATTTTTGCTGACCAAGTGGTACAGTGTAAGTGAACATAAATCCGTTCCTTCTTTTACAAAGTGTTTCAAATAGCATGGTGGGTGGTAGCTCAGGCAGCGCTTATAATGAAGGGCAAACAACAATACAGAAATAAGAGTGATATAAAAGAGTGAATTGCATGGATTTCGTCAAGCAGGAAAGAAGGTATGTTTGAAATTAGTTACTGCAACTTTGGAGTTGCCGCTTATTGCAGTGGTTTTGGAGATGGGAGGAATTAGGGTGTAACAGAGAAATCCCCACTTGCTGGGGGTCAGGAAAGGAACATTCCTTGGATACAACCTGTTGCAACATCTGTGTTTCTTCATCATTAGCACCAAATACCCGGGTCTGTCCCAAAGTGATAATTCCTAAGAACACTTCTGTATTTAAAACTTGTACAGGTGACTGTACATATGGGTTATAAAATGTTTGTGGCTTTAATTTGAGAAATGGACTCTTGATTGTAAACAGAAGTTGGGAGGGGTCTGGTAGGGACGCTTTGCTACCAAATTAATTCACTGGGGCAGAGGAAATGAGCAGCGAAACCAATTAGCACATGTGTATGGGTGGAAATATTCACTGGTTAGTTTGAGACAATTCAGTATTTAAATTACTGCTGGCATCCTTTAATATTGATTAAGGCAAATACTCCACTGATAGCATTAGTCAATATACATATGGGGGTGTGCATAAATGAACACGAGATGTTTTTACTCTGTGCTTGATGTCTCTGAGTTATGCGCTTCTGTTGTGAAACAATGAACCAGAGGCTGGAAATCATTTTGGTCCTGACAAAAAGCGCCTCCTTCCTTAGAACGTTCCCATTTTAGGTAATTGGCTGCAGCACCTGATAGCACCGCTGTAGCCTAACTGAAGCCCTGCCCCAGCAGTGCCACCTTAAACCATGCTCTCTCGAGTTCATAATCAGGGCAAATTTGGAGGGGGGGAAGGGAAGGCGCCAAGTTTTTAGAGCTGCAATATGATCCAGAAAGTCTTAGTAACTGGATCATTTTGAAAACATCTCCTTAAATAAATCACGTCACATTTAGGAAAATGTTCAGCTGTAAGAACTGTTTGGCTGAAAGTCCAAACCTGGTCAGTCAGCGTAGCTCGATCTGAGCTAAATTCATGAATATCAGCCCCATGAATATTTAATGGGTGGGAGCTAATACAATTCACATGGCTTTCCTGCTTCCAACTCCATACCAGCTTCCAAAGCCTTGCCCAAAGCACCAGTGCCTTCACAGGGGAAATATCATATATCTTGTGTCTCATGATGCTATCGCAGATATCGCCTACCTAAATATCCTACTTACCCCTCTGTATGTTGCACAAACTTACAATTACCCTGAAAAATGTTTTTTGGTATGTGCTCATGGTGCAGGGTGTGGGTCAGGCTGAGCTCAGGCTGTGATTTGGCCCCTGCTGGGAGGTGGCACCTCAGTAGGATGAGAAGACTGAGCCCATACCAAGAAAGTTGTATGTTTTTTCTGTTACTAATTCCTTAAAGATGTTTCAGCCTTCCATTGAATAACCACAAAATATTACCAAAAGCCTCAAAACAGGCAAATACACCAAAGCAGATAAGAAACTCAAGTCCCCGCAAGTCTAGGGCAGCTCACCATTCATCTTTTAAAATTATATGTTCATGTTCAGTGGCACATTCATCTGATCTGGCTCTCTGTGGGATTGTAATTTGATGACACTAATGATTACTGAGAAATTATTTTTTCACTGGGGAGAAAAATGTAGAACAGCCAATTTGGGTGATGGCATAAGTGATTCAATGGTTTAAATACTAATAAAAATTTAAATATCTTAGGAAGGGTTAATTGGAGGGCTTTTTTTCAAGCCTACTTAGCTAAAAGTAATTAAAAAGGAGAGAAAAACCAACATATCTGAGGCTATTGGCAAGGGTTAAAAAATGAAAAATGCTGTGTCAGTGTCTGTCCTGGGAGAGCAGCAGAACCCTCAGGCACCACATTCACAGTCATTGCAGGCAAGTAAATAACAAAAAGAAGAAAATATCTTAGGCCATTGCCTGGAGAGGGGCTTAAAAATATTAAGAAAACAGACAAGAACAATAAACAGTCCTTGCAGCTTTCCCCGAAGCAGGAAGACTGTCAGGAATAGCTTTTAAAAAAATAAAAATAAAAAAATCCAGGAACTTCTGGGCATGAATGAGCTCAGCTCTGGTGATGTTTCAGTGACACACATCAAAGCATACCTTCTATGTGTAAATTTGCCTGACACATTTTTAAAGTCTCCATGGGGTATTTGCTGCTGTTATCAGTTAAACCTGAGAACCCTAATTATATTACATTTGAAATTTGATGATCTATTTTATGCAGGAGGCCAGCCCAGACTGCAACGGTCCCTTCTGGTCTTCATATTTATGAATGTAATGGGTAAAAGGTCTCATCCTGCAAACGCTTAGGCAGCTGAGTACATTAACATACAGTAGGTGACTTCAAAAACATTAACCACAGGGCTCAGTAATGTTATATTTCTAAATATTTGGAAACTTAAACCCTGAGTATCTGTCACTGTTTCCTTAAACTGAAATATTTACCACTAAAATCCAAAGCTACAGAATTTTTTACATATGTTTTAGGTAAGGGATGGTTTTAAGTTACTCCCTAATTCTGATCACGTCTGTGTAGACACGTGCTGTTAATGCCGCATGAATTTGTGCAATGGAGATATCTTTGGAGTAGAAACTTTCTTTCTGCTACAGTGTGAATCACCAGCTCTCGTCTTTTCTTTATGGCCCCTTAGCGGAGGCATTTGTACTCTGTCACCTTGCACTGTTGTATCTATAACTTCCAAGAGTTATTACCAGCAGTGGTGGTTTTGATACTAGCTTGTATTTTTCCCATCTAATCCTCTGCTGCTCCAGTCCCAATAAAACCACAAGACTTGGTCTGGTAAGGACACTTCACTTGCATGTCTTGGATCCGCTTCGTAAGGGAGCCGTCACTATTTCAGCTTTCTCTGGCACCTGCTGATGACTAGGAGGTTGTAAGATGCACCTTCCCCTTGATGCCTCTGCTAGGTTATTCACTTCTTTGAGCCGTCAATGTCGGGAAATAATGTCAAAACCCAGTCTTCTTAAAAGCCTATTGTAGAGAGTTGAAAGGCAACTCAAACCAACAGGAATACAGAAAAGTTGAGTAAAAGATCTTATCTTTTAGAACCATAGAATCATAGAATTGTCTAGATTGGAAAGGACCTTTGAGATCATCTAGTCCAACTACCAACCTAACGCTGATAAAAAAAGAAGAAAAAACCAAACCAAAGACCCATCACTAACCCATGTCACTGAGCACTTTGTCAACCTGTCTTTTAAATGCCTCCGGGGATGGTACCTCAACCATTTCCCTGGGCAGCCCATTCCAAGGCTTGATAACCCTTTCTATGTAAACATTTTTCCTAATATCCAACCTGAACCTCCTCTGGCGCAGCTTGAGGTGGTTTCTTCTTGTCCCATCGCCTGTGACTTGGGAGAAGAGACTGACTCCCCCTGGCTACAGCCTCCTTTCAGGGAGCTGTAGAGAGTGAGAAGGTCTCCCCTCAGCCTCCTCCAGATGAACACCCCCAGCTCCCTCGGCCACTTCTCATAAGGCTTGCTCTCCAGACTCATCACCAGCTCCGTTGCCCTTCTCCCTTGCTCCAGCCCCTCAATGTCTTTATTATGGTGAGGGGCCCAAAACTGGACACAGCCCTCAAGGTGGGGCCTCACCAGTGCCAAGAAGAGGGGGACGATCACCTCTTGAGTCCTACTTCCCACGCTGTTCCTGATCCAGGCCAGGATGCTGGTGGCTGTTTTCTGGTTCAATTTAATATGCAGTCAGAACTAAGGCAGTTTAAAGACTTCTTGTTTAAAAGCATGTAAAATTAAGAGTTTGCTTGTTCTCTTCTGAAGACTAACGTCAGGTGTAAGCCCTAATGTAGTCTCTGTCCTAGCTTTTTCCTTATAGCTGTATGTTTTTCAGTCTTTTCTGAATAAGTCTTTTAATTGTGAATAGATCAAGAGTCACTTGGTGGTGTAACTCCCACCCAACCTCATAGGCTAAGCAGAGTGCTTGGGTATTGGTTCTCCCAGGAAACCTAAAAGGCACAGTACCGAAGATGACTTACCTGGCACTGCCCTTCCTCTGGCACTGCCCTTCCTCTGGCACTGCCCTTCCTCTGGCACTGACCGTAGATCACACCTTGTTCTTAGCAAATAGTTTATTGGCAGAGCTCTTTCAGACTAGATGTCGAAATCTGCTGTGGCAAGGATTTAAGAAGTGCTGGGTTTTTTTATATATGGTACCGGCCGTCACATCTTATAACTCCAGGCTGGGTGATCAGTACTTGATCTCCCCTCTGATGAAACCACTGTGATTTGAATGGAGAAAACAGCTTGAGTGGGCCTAGAGTTTCCAACAGGACAGGAATCCCAGTGGTTTAGTTCACAAGCCCAAACTGAGATGTCCCTGACAGGCCTGATGGTAGAAGTATGTATTTAAAGGCTACTGGAAGTCAGACCCGTGAGTATCCATTAGCTTGGAGACTCTGAAATGGGAGGCAATGAAGGTTGCCCCACTCCTTTAGGGAAACTTTCATCTGGTGCCTAAAGGAGCTTAGAGACAAAATGAGGGAATTGTTCTCATGAAAAATATCTACAGAAAAGGAAAGATAAACATGAAACCATTCATCTACTTTCAGATAGGAAAGGCTGTTCAAATTTGAAATTTGCAACAAGGAAATGTAGATGCTTCATGTTTAAAAAGTTCTAAAGCAGCCACCATCTTTTTTAAAGACATTTTTTCAAATAGCCAACCTCTTTAAGAGCATAGTGAAATTCTTTAGTAACTAACACATTTGCTGCATTTTTATATGCAGTAGGGACAACTTTACTATATTATCTTATGGGACTGTTTTCTCAGCATTGTTAGTCCTCTTATAAAACTGAGTAAATTCAAGGCTTAATGACTATGAAAAATTAGAGTTAACCTCTAGAGGACAATAGTATCATTAGTAGAATTATCAATACTCCAGTAATACAACAAGACCATTAAACTTATTGTTCACCAGGGATATGTATGTGGGATATCTCATGTGTTGTGAACTCATAGAACCATGGAATGGTTAGAGTTGGAAGCGACCTTAAAGATCATCCAGTTCCAACCCCCCTTGCCCTGGGTGGGCAGGGACACCTCCCACCAGACCAGGTTGCTCAGTCCAATAATCCCTGACACTTCAGTTTGAAATGTGTAGTTCATAGGCGGAAAGGAAGCTGTGTAGTGCACTTAATGCAGAATCCCGCTTGCTTGTAACCCCCTCAAGGACAAGTAGATATCCTGTCACTCTGCTTTGGCTTTCCTTGTCTGTCATCCAGCTGAAAAGGGATGGGAGGGAACTTGAATACATAGAAATTCTGACTCTCTACCATTAAAACTGCCAATGCTGTTGCTGCATACCTCTTAACTCGAGCTGTTCCACCAGTGCTGCTTGTAAACAGTCATATGAATCCACGTACCTTGTTCTGCCCGTGTTAATGTGTGGGAAAGAAGAGAGAAGATGAGGTGGAGCTAGAAGAGTGGAATGTGCAGATGCGCACTCAGTAATTCTTGGTACCAAATTTCCATTTATGCGAGCAACACGCATGGAAATGCGTTTGTTTCAGGCACACAGATGCATTTACAGGTCCTAAGCTGGGCTCCATTGAAGAGCAGGTAGAGGAGGAGCCTCAAAAGCATTGCCCAAACTGGGAGCATCTGGGCTTTCTTGGAGCTGACTGGAGCTACTAGTAATCCCTAAGCACTGACTGGGCACAGTCCCTAGGACCGCTTCTCCTCAATACAGGTGTGAACTTGCACCAGGGCAGGGAGGTGGGGATGTGGGGGTGTGCAATGGAGGTTATGAAGTACTGAAGAGGGCAACTTTCACCAGGGAAAGTGGCTCACAACTGCTCCAACTCTGAGCTTTGGCTTGATGCTACAATCTAAGCCTAAATAATTTGTGATGGAATGACAAAAGCTCCTTTGACTTTCATGTTACACTGCGCCTTCTGAATTTTTTAAGGATTGAGTCCTAGATGCTTTATATGTGGATGGTTTTACATTTAATGAGGTGCTGCTAATTTTCAGTTTAGTCTATTTATTCTTTGTTATGAGGAGCAGAAGCAGCTGCTAATTCCCCCTGAGACTGTTCACGTCGAGTACCTGCACCCACCCACGTATCATCATAAATTGTTTCCTGAACTAAAATGAGCTCTCAGTATTCATTTACTTGCTTTTGGCAGATTTAAGTGGGAATATAAATCTGCATCCGCTTTTTGATTCACAAATGCATTTTATTCCATAAAGAATTCATGCAGCCACATATGAAAACTGCACCTCTGCTTCTGCTAAGTTATAGTCTTTCCCTTCTGTCAGATTGTTTCTCTCCCCTGCCCCCATTTGCTGCCTCCCATATTGCTAAATAACAGTAGTTTTAGTACTGCCAGAACAGAATATTCACTAGCAATTCTCAGTTCTGACATCCCAAAGCCCTAGAGTCATATTTCAGGCCTGGATGGCACTTAAAGGCCCATAATCTTTTGCTGAATGGGTTTTGCAATACGCAAGCTGAGGGAAATTACTCAGTTTAAGGACCCGAGCTGCTGCGGGAATTCAGGGCTGGAACGTGGCGTGCGCCATCGTCATTAATTATTTATTTATTTAGAAAATGTTTGAGCAGGAAAATCTGCAGGGATGGAACACTTCACGTATCGTTAGTTCCTGGCACCATGGCCTTGGAAAAGAAAGTGCAGCCATTGCACCATCCTTGACGTTCAAGCTCAAGTGTGGAGTGGAAAAGTTACCCAGAAGAAGCCAATGATGAGGACTGGGAGAGGGTTGGGGTGGAGAGGAGGATCCTTAGGGGTGGGTCTCTTTCCAGTCAAGGAATGTGGGACTTAATAACAATAAATACAGTTCTTAGATCATGCTGATAATGATGCTTTTTTCATTTGATGTGGAAAACCTTTATTGAGGCGAGGAGGTGTGTGGGGGGGGGGGAAATGGCTGTTTGTGGTGAAGTACTTCTGGTGAAGAAGTCCTTCTGGTAAAGTCCTTCTGGTGAAGGCCTGGCCATTTTTCCTGTATGATTTAGGGTAGGCTCTTTCAGGGCCTCTGATGCAGTTGGAAAGTGGAACCAAGGTGAATTTAAACTCTTTCTCCCCACCAAAAAGCTTCAATGATAAAGGAGTGGACTTGCATATTCCCTGGTATGAAAATACACATGGCAGCTCTACTGTCTTCTAGGTAAGATATAAAATAAGTGTTTGACTATGGCAGGACAGAGGACTTCTTCAAACCTCAGAAGAAATAAAGGATTTATATATTGTATGCACAATACTATAAATAGGTTAAAATATTAATGGCTTTATTTCTTCAGGTTTTAGAAGTTGGTCTGTTTCAACGTGTGTTTTTAGTCTGATGAACCCAGTAATTATTTTATGTCTTCCTTTTCCCTTTCTCTATGAAATTCATAGAGAATTACTCCAGGTTTAACCCATTGATAACTCCAGGATCCTGCCCTTATTATAAGGTGGGTAAATGTTTCGAGTCATGCCTGCAGGCGGTGTGGTTCTGTCAGGAAATCAGCCCTGGGTATCCATATCTTCAATTGAGTGTGGTGATAGCTTTTACCTCCTCTGCTGGAAGAGTTTGGCCCTGTAATGAATGGGAATGAAGCAAAATATGGGATTATTTCAGAGGCAGGTTTGTAAGCATGGAGTCTTTTGAATCAGAGGCTGAACACACCCCCAGCTGGTCCTAGGAAGCAGAGGAAGAATATAAAGGTGGCAATCCCACTTTTTAGTTAGTCCTTAGTGTATTTTTGTCATTGGATTGCAAGGCAGTGCTCATGGGAATGGTATAGACAATAAAACTCAAATAAAATTTAAATTCACATCAATTCAAATCAAAATGCATGATCAAAATTCGATAATATATTTATTGAAGTTACCTCTATACTTACCTTGTAGAGGTAATCAAAGAGCAGTGTAACAGACAACAATGAATACAGCATGCTTGGTAAAGTTAGGACCACAGTCCCTTTGGTGTGTTTCTTGCCCAGCTTGCATCGACAGAGACAGGAGACACCTGAAGATATTTGCAGGCTAAATTTTGGCCCATAAATGAGATGTTTCTTTTGCATTTTAAAAGAGGTTTTTGAGAAAGTACTCACCTCTACCATTAATACAAGCAAGAGAAAGCAAAGGGTAATGCAGTAGCCATTCAGTGAGCGACCAAACACATAGAGCAGGGTTTGTGGTCACGTAGTCGTGCCCTTTTGCACGAGGCCAAAATCTGGTGCAAATTTCAAATCCCCTTCAGCATGTGAGCTTTTAGCCCAGTAATGCTATTCAACTGCATTACATCCACGTCTTTCACACGCTCTGTTCTTTATTCTGTTCCAGGATTTGCCTAAAACTATGGGAGAGATCATCCTTTTTAGCCTTATTACTCTTTTTTGTAGCAATGTGTCTGTTCAGGAGCTGCATCTGCCGGGTCTCATCCACCTACTTGGGGACCCGCTTGCTGGCACGTGCTGCTGCTCCTGCTTTCTGGCAATGCCAACCTAGTTTAACTTCAGCAACCTGAAGGACCGGTCGTGCCAACAGTTTAAAGGCATAGCTCTCATTGAACATGAAGTATTTAAACTCATATGGCTTTCTACCCCCTGGTAACAAAGCGTTGGCGGCTTTCACCTTGGAGCTCTGATCGATCTACTTTTTTATTTTTTCCCCAAAGTTTGAGCAGGCTGTGCCAGCAATGCCTGAGGTGCAGCCCTCATGGAGCTGCTCAGAGTTGCTTCTTCCCAGACGACAGGGCTTTTGGAAAGGGCAACTTTATCTCTTCTTGGTGTAATTGGTCTCTCTAAACAGCTGGAGCAGTTTAGATGGGGTAGCTGCAATGAAGATGGTGCTGTCAGAAAACTACTTGAAGTTGACTTTGCTTATTTGCTTTAAAAGTCCATGGGGTTTTGCAATCATTTTGGCTGTAATTCTACTGGAATTCAATATATAACAGAGGAACTAACAGTAGTACACAGTGTTCAGTAGAGCTTGTGCTCTGTGTGCAGGAACTACCTGGGCTTGAGCACACAACTCTGAGGTCTCAGCCAAGACCTGCAACTCCCAACACTACTGGGCTTGTGCAGTTCAGTCCATCTCGGTCTGTAGGAAAGGTTTGGTTAAAGTTCCTGCATGAAGTGTCGGTTGAAAGAACATGCCCCTGGTCCCACTCGGCAGGTGGCAGGCGAGCACTGAGCACCGCTGTCCCCACTGAGGTTGCTCTCCTGTCACTGGCACCTGCTTACTGCCCAGCAGGCAGTTTGGCACTCACCACCAAGCAAGAAACAACATAGGCACGAGTTAAAACATAAAAATACTTGGGCCATCTATATACTTAGGCCCATCAAATTGCTGAGGGCTTGAAAGAGTCTTGTCCCTGCAGTTTATGAGTGTCCCTAGAATGGCAGCACCTTGATTGTGACTGGTGTGCTCATCAAGCTGTAGGGCTGAAGAAATTAGCCAGGACCCCAGCTACCTGGGCCCAAGTACTTTATGAAGTTGGTTGTCTTAAAGCATGTCGTTTTGCCAAGTGCTTCACTGTACTCAGATGTAATTCACTGCTGATGTATATGTAAGTTATAACGTCTCCCTAATCTCCTTTGGACTCTGGAACAGGCGGTACTGGTGATACCAATTTAGATACACAAATGTGACTTGTGTGGGTTGTGTTGTCTACATTAAAAAAAAAAATTGTATGTGTATTACTGGACATATTATTCTTGGCGTTTTGGCATGGATCACTGCCTCCAGAAACATTTTGTAGGTTTTATATGCTTTTACACTACTAAGCTGTATTATATTTCCTGTATTTGCATTGGCCTAAATGGATTGAATTTAGCTGAAACCTTGGATTTTGTTCAGCTTGCTGGTGGAAATTTATTTTTATTGTATAGCCAAATACATACAAAGTCTTGAGAAACAGAGAGTGTGGAGAATCAGCTGCTTATTTGCTTAGGGTATCCCAGGAAGAACACAGTGTTTCAGGGCTTTGTAGCAGCTTAGTCCCAAAGCCCTCAAAGATGGCTGATTGAGGAGATGGCAGATGTATTGAAGATGAGAATGACAAGTGTCGTAGGGAAGACTTTCTACTTAGCTCGGGCTTGACGTTTCTGGGAACCTCTAGAATGTTTCCCGTTTGCATGAAGAAGTCCCACACGAGGGTCAATTCAGTGCGTCATGGCTGTAAAGGGACATCAGTGCCTTCTGGTGGCATCCTGGTGTCTGTGACTTCAAATCCCAGTAGAGCACAGAGGCACAGGAGGATTTGGCTGCTGTGGGTGTTCTGGAAGTCTGATGGACGGACTTGTGATGCGTTTCAGAGAAACAGTCACACTTGACTGGAATTAACTGGGAGACTCTTGGGGTGGACCTCTGGCTGTGGCCCTCAAAATGTTTGAGAGTCTGGGTTTAGTGCCAGCTTTGACAAAGAAAATGCCGTACAACAAAAGAGAGAAAGATAAGGCATACTTGAAAAATTCTATTTAAAAAAAAAAAAGGAGAAAGAGAAAGTAGTAGTGAAAGATGTCAATACTTGGAAACTTAGTGACTCCAGAGATGATCTTCAGTGACTTCTAAGCAAAGTGTGATTATTTTTTTTTTTTTCTTATTAAGATCCCTATATGTAAGTTGCTTGATTGGGGATTTTTTTTTTAAGATTTTTTTCTTGAAGAGGTAAAGTGCCCGCCTTCATACTTTGAGAACTATTGCCTTCCATATTGGGATCTATTTAAGAAGAGTTACTTCATCCAATTATGCAGAACTTATCAGGTGCTCTAAAATTAACTTTTTTAAACTTCTAGTTTTCTAAGTGGTTGTCTCCAGGAAGGAATTCTCCTGCATAAGGCCAAGATGTGTGTTTATTGTAGCTTTGTTTTCACTGGCAGTGAAGTTCTGAGGAGTCATTTCTTTCAGGTTTTATGCATCCCAGTTGCTTGTAGGAACTGTTTCTGTAGGTACAAGGTAGATTGATTAGTTGGAAAAATACCTGGCCACATTACAAAAAGTAATTTTCTTATCTTAGAAGGATGTCATTATTATGTGGACACGTTTACTGTGTCCAGCTCTGGAGTCCTCAACATACAAAGGACATGGTCCAGTGGAGGGTCACCAAGATGCTCAGAGGTCTGGAGCACTTCTGCTATGAGGACAGGCTGAGAGAGCTGGGGTTGTTCAGCCTGGAGAAGAGAAGATTCTGGGGAGACCTTGTAACAGCCTTCCAGTACCTCATGGGGCTACAGGAGAGCTGGGGAGGGACTCTTTGTCAGGGAGTGGAGTGACAGGACAAAGGGTAACAGCTTTAAATTGGAAGAGGGGAGATTTAGATTAGATACCAGAAAGAAATTCTTTAATGTGAGGGTGGTGAGAGCCTGGCCCAGGTTGCTCTGAGAAGCTGTGGACACCCCATCCCTGGAGGGGTTCAAGGCCAGGCTGGATGGGGCTTGGAGCAACTTGGTCTGGTGGGAGGTGTCCCTGCCCAGGGCAGGGGGGCTGGAACTCCATGATCTTTAAGGTCCCTTCCAACTCTAATCATTCTATGGTTCTATGATTCTATGATTGGTCATTCTTAACACACGTCAGCAGCACAGAGAGTACCTCTAGTAATGTTTGGAGATGGTCACAGCTGTTTTGTGATGCCTAAAGTCTCCAAATTGAAACTGCAACTGTGAAAGGCTATAAAACATTAATGTGATGATTTGGGTGGTGTTAATATAACAGACCACAGTTAAGGCCTGTGCAGCCAATTCCTACATTTTTTTGGTTCAGATTGAGGCTAACTGTATGAAAGATGTCTGTCTTGACTTCTAGCAAACTGAAAATATTATAAGTAGTTTTATGGCCAACTGTTATGTAATTTTAAGTAAAATTAAATGGCTGACTAATACTGATTTACAGCATTTTCAGGATTAGTTTAATTCCACGTGAGTTTCATGTCAGAGTTCAGCGGAGATAGTCCCGATGTTGAGGGTGTGTCCCCTGTTGTTAGAACCAAGTAGGTAGTATTTTGGTGAAAGAAGGGGAAAAAAGGAGAAAAAAGGAATATGCAGATTAGCATGAGCATGAGGAGAACACTCAGGTGGACTGGGATGCCTTTGCAAGCCAGAGAGATATAAAGAGTTCTCGAATCTGAACCTCTACCTCTTTGCACATGAATCTTTTTTCCACTGTGATATGGAGATCATGCACTTTCTGAGTTCAGTATTCTCTTTGGTAGAAGAAGAATGAATTATATAAAAGGAAGTTTCCCTTGATTAGGTGTAAGCAGAAAAAAAAATATGGATCTAGGCTGCCTTCTGCAGCGTAGACCTCATCTGCCAAGGAAAGGAAGGGCTTGGACTTTGTTTTTTTCAAATGGGTTTTCTATTCAGAGTGGAAGTTTTATCCAAAAGATGCTAAATCTTACCAGAGAGATTCTTTAGTGTGGGTGGAAGTTTTATTCATGAAGTCTGCCTATCTGAAAGACTAGTCGATGAGTTTTCACCAAAATACACCTCTTCAGTATCGGATATGTAATTGTCTTATAACCCCAGATGCACGCAAATGTAACTTTTTAGAACCATTTTCAACACCCATTGGAGTGGTTTCCCAGATGCATGGCTAGGAGTTCTAGTGAGATGATAACAGGAAAGAAAATTGAACATAAAAGAAAATGGAATAGGTAGGAGTTATTTTTTTTCCACATTATTTTTATTCCAGCTTCTGGTATTGGTCTTCCTATTACATGTCATTATAAGAATCAAATCACTGAAAACATTTTGGCCTAGTTTATACCATAAGTATGATGACCATAAATGAACAGGGCCACCTGGAATGTGAAGAAGTCTGCATTTACAGAGGATGAGAATCTGCAATTACTCAGTTCAACATAAATAAGTTTTATTTTTGTAGTTTGTCTCATTAATTCCATATGTCAGACTCACAATATCATCTGGAATATTCTGCATTATTAGTGACATTTTATTAAACTCTATTATAAAGTTGCAAATAGTAATTTAAAATACCTTATTTATGGGAACTGTATTAAAATGTATGTCTGTCTGTCTTTGTGCATATGTGTGAGGAGGAGAGAATAAGCCATGAAAAAAGGAAAGCAAATTACTTTAGGAGCTACATCTCCTTTCAATGAATAGTAATTTAAATACAGGACCTCTTTAGGGGCTTTAGAAATGAGGCCACCGAGTCTGTTTTGATCTGGATTCTTTATGGCCGACAAAAGGGTTAACTGCCTGGAAGAAGGTGGGCATTTCAAAGCACATTTTGCCTATGAGATAAAGATCATATGAAAATTTACATGCTAATGGAACATTTAAGGGAAAAAAATTGGTCTTTGTCAATTTATTGTATAAATATTTTATCTAGTGTAATATTAGAGGAAGGCAAGCGTGAAGGCATTCAGTTTGAATAGTTTTTGAGAGGAAAATTAGGACATTATTGTTGAAGAAATAATATAAAATAGGGAGTTACAAGCACTTGATCTAAACTGTAAAAACCTTTCATGCACTCTGGCAGAAAGAGCAGATTAAATCCATAATGAAATGGGTAACTTTAGGCCTGCATAAATTTCCAAGCAGTCTCAGTTTCCCAGGAATCTCTCTCTGCTAGATTAATGGCTAGCAGCCTGCCACATAATGAAGTAGTTTGCCTTGGCAATGTGCTCATGAATTTATTATGGTGTCCACAAGTGTGCTATATGGCCTAGACATCTTTATAAATCCTGGATTTAGAGCTGCAGCGATGAGCCATTTCGGTCCTAATGGTGAGGTTGATTTATCACCATGGTCCTTCACTCCACCCTCCCACCCCCTCCCCGACAGTTATAAAAGGAAAATACAGGTCATATCATTGATGGAAATGAAATGTGAAGGTAATTAGATAATGCCAAATGGATATGGGAAAAGGTGCACTGCTGAAATTTTAAATATGTTGGTAATTTTTTCCTTGGAGCAATTATATCAGCTTGATTTATTTTTACAGTTTATAATCACTTAACTACCTGTGGCTGATTTTAACCAGAGCTTGTGCCTTTGGAGACAAGAAGTAAAGCTTTCAGTCCGTGATTGTTTATTGTAAATTCATTTATCTCAAAATACCTAATTTATTGTGTAATTTACACAAGTCACAGCTCATTGCTGATGGGGAATAATGATTGCCCACTTGGCTCCTTGTAAACTGTTCTCTGTGGCTTTATAATCAACAGTCAAAGCTGCAAGGATTTAAAGAATTCTCGATATTGAAATCAAAACAACTTTTTTTTTTTCTCCTTTCTCTAAAAGACACTGGAGAACAGCAGAATACAAAGTGAATTGCCTAGAGAGATTTCAAATCAGTGCATGAGTAGTCCAGAAATTACTACATTAGATATTTATAGCTCATATTTGTATTATGGAGGGATGAGGGCTTTAAATGGGAATTTGGCCGTTTCCAAAAGAAACAGTAAAGTTTTTAGCAACCAAGACAGCAGAACTTTGAAAACAGAAGCGCTGCCATGAAATAGTGTGGTATGAATGAAAAGAAGTAGATCCACCCTGGTATTTTTGAAGGGACCTAAAGGAGTTAGGGGGCGGCAGTGCAGTTCTGCAGCAGCCCTGCTGTCGAAAGCACTGAGGCTTCTTCAGCAAATCTCGAGCTCCTGTAGGATGAAACTTCCACCAGGTTGTTTGGATTTTGGTCTCGAAGAGAACACTGTTGTGAAATGGCTCTTAGTGATTTTTCTAATCCAATTGGGTGGCCAGGATGGGTATTGCAAGGTCTTAAATTGGTTTTTGACTGTGAGATAAAGGGAGTATTTCTTTTTAATGAAGAAGGTAAGGTGCTGTGCTAATGACCTGGAGACAGACAGTTCTAGATGTGGTATTTTGTTTTTTAAAGAAGTGCAAGTTAGATGTTCATTTTGGACTTGATACAGAGCTCCCTCCACTCAGCAGTGCAGCTTTCCCTGCCGTCTGGTTGTAGAACAGGCAGAGGAAAACTCCACCTGGATGGTCCGGGCTTCCTCGGGCTCTTCTGACTCACTCAGATTTGATGGTAACAGTAGAAATGCCTGGTGACAGCTCATGGGCTGAAGGAGCATTTTGGTAACTCAGGGGCAGGTAAGCTCTTGCATCACAAAGGCAGGAGAAGGGCACCAGGTCAGTTGAGTTGGGATCCAAGTCCAAAGTTATCTTCTGATAAATCTTGAAAATAATTTTGAAGCTCTGCCCTTGCAGAGAGAGTGACTCTCTCACCACCTACAGAGCTCCCTGTGTCTGGTCCATCTGTCTTTGCAACTTCCCAGGATGTAAATTTTGTTGAGTGTTAAAAAGCACTACGCTTGCAGCATACAGCATTACCAAGCAGAACTGCAGCCCTGGACTTCAGTAGGGCCAACTTTGGCCTTTTCAAGCAATTGCTGGGGGAAATCCCATGGGACAGGGTACTTGAAGGTAAAGGGGCCCAAGAGAGTTGGTTAGCATTCAAGGAGTGCTTCTTCCAAGCTCAGGATCAGAGCACCCCAACAGGTAGAAAGTCAAGAAAGGGAGTCAGGAGACCTGCATGGTTAAACAGGGAACTGCTGGGCAAACTCAAGTGGAAGAGGACAGTCTACAGATCATGGAAAGAGGGGCTAGCCACTTGGGAAGAATATAAGACTGTTATCAGAGGATGTAGGGATGCAACTAGGAAAGCTAAGGCCTCCGTAGAATTAAACCTGGCACGAGGGATCAAGGATAACAGAAAGGGCTTCTTCAAATACATTGCAGATAAAACTAACACTGTAGGCCCACTGATGAATGAGGTGGGTGCCGTGGTGACAGAAGGTACAGAGAAGGCAGGGTTACTGAATGCCTTCTTTGTCTCTTGTCTCTACTGCCAGAGGCTGTCTGGAGGTGTCCCATACCCCTGAGGCCCCAGACGAAGTCAGGATAAAGGAGGAGTTGGCCTTGGTTGATGAGGACTGGGTTAAGGACCAGTTAAGCAATCTAGACATCCATAAATCCATGGGTCCTGGTGGGATGCACCCATGGGTGCTGAGGGAGCTGGCAGAAATCATTGCTAGGCCACTCTCCATCATCTTTGGTAAGTCATGGGGAATGGTAGAAGTGACTGAGGACTGGAGGAAAGCAAATGTCACTTCAGTCTTCAAAAAGGGCAAGAAGGATGACCTGGGTAATTATAGACCAGTCAGCCTCACCTCCATCCCTGGAAAGGTGATGGAACAACTTATCCTTGGTGCTGTCTCTAGACATATCAAGGATAAGAGTGTTACATAAGAGGCAGTCAACATGGCTTCACCAAAGGGAAGTCATGCTTAACCAACCTGATAGTTTCTTATGAAGAGAGAACCAGGTGGATAAATGATGGTAAAGCAGTGGATGCGGTCTATCTTGACTTCAATAAAGCATTCGATACCGCCTTCCACAGTATCCTCACAGCTCAACTGAGGAAGTGTGGCCTGGACAATCAGGTGGATTGTGAACTGGCTGAAGGAGAGAAGCCAGAGAGTTGTGNAGGATGCCCATGAGCCAGCTCTGTGCCCTTGTGGCCAAGAAGGCCAATGGCATCCTGGGGTGTATTAGAAGAGGGGTGGTCAGTAGGTGGAGAGAGGTTCTCCTCCCCCTCTCCTCTGCCCTGCTGAGACCCCATCTGGAATAGTGTGTCCAGTTCTGGGCCCCTCAGCTCCAGAAGGACAGGGAACTGCTGGGGAGAGTCCAGGGCAGGGCTACAAAGATGCTGAAGGGAGTGGAGCATCTCCCATAGGAGGAAAGGCTGAGGGAGCTGGGTCTCTTCAGCTTGGAGAAGAGGAGACTGAGGGGAGACCTCATGAATGTTTATAAGTATGTAAAGGGTGAGTGTCAGGAGGATGGAGCCAGGCTCTTCTCAGTGATGGCAAATGATAGGACAGGGGGCAATGGGTACAAGCTGGAACATAAGAGGTTCCCTTTAAATATGAGGAAAGCCTTCTTAATGGTGAGGGTGAGGGAACACTGGAAGGGGCTGCCCAGAGAGCTTGTGGAGTGTCCTTTTCTGGAGACATTCCAAACCTGCCTGCATGTGTTCCTGTGTGACCGGATCCAGGTGTTCCTGCTCAGGAATTGGACTAGATGATCTTTCAAGGTCCATTCCAATCCCTGATATTGTGTGATTCTGTGATACTTCTCATTGTCTCTCTGAAGCAGATGGATTGCATTGAAGTCCTTTTTCAGCTGGAATAGAGTTTTCACTTACACTTCACCCTGCTTTGTGAGTCAAAAACTCCACTAAAACTGGGCAAGGATTACACCCAACAACTTGGAGTTGTACCGAGTAACTTTATTTTACCAGGAGATGCAACTTGTCTGTAGTGCCTTAAGCCTCAGGAAAGTGAGAGCTGCCAGATCTCCAATCACTCTGTGTTCAGTAAATCCCCCTCTCCACACGTCTGATTTGGGTTTGGTCACCCTGCAACATCCAGTCTAGGTTGAACCTGAGCTGCTGTCGGTGAGCCTGGGCACACTTGGCTGTCGAACTGTGGCACTGCGTTCAGAGCAAGGCCCTTCTTTCTAGGGTCAGTTATGAGTGAAAGAGAAAAGAGCCTGCTTTGCTTCTTTTAAAAATAATTTTGCATTCCAAAATCAATATAGAAAGTGGCACATTCAGTGAATCTACTGTGGTTTATACTTCTTCAACAGACTCTTCCCCACTGCCCTCCCCTCCCATTCAGTGATGAATTTTGTCCCAGAGAGAAAAAACAAGGGCAAGGACCATCTCTACCTCTCCGTTCCTCCTCCTGCCTGTGCAGATGTGAGTGCATGGGTGCCTACATGTACACACCAGCACCAGAAGTAATGCTATTTCATGGCTTTGGAGAAGCTCTTTTGAAGGAAGTATTTGGTTCATTTGGGATAGAAAGTGTCATCTCAGGCCTGAACTGATACCAGTGCAAGAAAATACAAGTGATGTCTCTCCACCTTCTCAAAAGGCTGGTTTGCTTTGAAAATTTAGACCTGGAACCTGAAAACCCCTAAATGCATAATTATTCTTCAGAAAAAGAAAGACTACTTAATGGTTAGACCTGGAAGACTCGGGCCAATCTCTTCCTGTTCTTTTTCTGCTAAAGTGACTGCCAGATGTAAACTGGAAGAAACATGTCCAGATGAGGACAGTGATTTCTGCATACTTCCCACTCATGCCCGGAACTAAACCCTTGTCACTAGTCATTACACGTCAATGGACCAAAAAAAAATCATGGAACCAACGACACCGTTAAGCCTCTGTAGACACAGAACAGAAAGCAGCCCTTGCCCCTGGGAGATCACAGAGCAATTTCGTGCATTGCCATTGCTGTGGACTTGGGGCTGGGAAGGGAGAATAAGGTCATTACATTTTTGCTCTTGCATTCAACCTCTTAGTCTTCAGCTTCCTTCCTTTCATGTGTTCCATGTACGACAATGGGCTAATATGTATTAAAACACTGTTCTCAATATACAGGTTTGCTGTAGGTTCTATACAGTGCAATTCTGAAGCAAAGCCCCTGTAAGAAGTGTGTTGGATAATAGCCAGTAGTTGGATACAGGTCTTGAAGTTTGCTCCCCAGAATAGCAGGTCTGCCCAAGACTAAGATGTGTAACTGCTTTATTGTAGAACCATAGAATGGTTAGAGTAGGAAGGGACCTAAAAGTTCCAATACCCTGCCCTAGGCAGGGACACCTCCCACCAGAGTAGGTTGCTCCAAGCCCCATCCAACCTGGCCTTGAACCCCTCCAGGGATGGGGCAGCCACAGCTTCTCTGGGCAACCTGGGCCAGGCTCTCACCACCCTTGCAGTAAAGAATTTTTCTAGTATCTCACCTAAACCTCCCCTCTTTCAGTTTCAAACCATTAGCCCTTGTCATCATCAAGCATCAGCCCCTGCTGACAAAGAGTCCCTCCCCATCTCTTCTGTAGCCCCTTCAAACACTGGAAGGCTGTTATAAGGCCTCCCTGGAGCCTTCTCTTCTCCAGGCTGAACAACCCCAGCTCTCTCAGCCTTAGTGCACTTTTACCCAGTGAGTGCTGTTTAAAGTACCCAGGTCCGGTGGTGTTGATGTCCAAGCTGCCCTTGCCCTGCAGGCAAGGTGAGAAATGGTGCAGGCAGGGGAGAAATGTGCCTTTGAAGTTTTAATCTGTAAACATCTGAGTTCAAGTGAAACTCTATCCAGCAGCAGATGCTCCTCCAACATTTTCAGGTTGGATACACCTGTCATCCTTTTTCAACCCAGAGGCTTCTACTTAAGTTCTCGTTATAAAACTGCTTGGTTTTAATGAGATGAATAACACATATGGCAAATAAGGACCTCTTCTTGCTGTGTCTTGTGACAGAAGGCTAGCTGTTAGAGCTGTAGAAAGAGGGTTGCAAACCCCCAGTTTTCATTGAAAGATCCGTGTGAGTTGGATGATGCCACTGTGTTGAGCCATTTCTCTCAAAAATTCCCTTCTGTCTATCAGTGGTGAATTTTTATGACAATATTATCACATCTACTTATACTGAATTGTACTTTAGTTTCCTGAAAATGCAGGAAAACTTTTGTGGTTTGTCTTGGGTTATTTTCAGTTGGTGTATTTTATTGTTTTGTAAAAAAAAAAAAAAGCCTGCAAATGCTTCTTATTGTTATTTTTATCTCTGAGGGAGAGTGGAACTTTACTTTCAAATGACGTTTTTGTAAAAGTGTTTTGGTATAAAGTGTGAGAATATCAGAATATAATTATTGTAATGGTTGTCTGGAACCATGAGGACTAGATTCCTAGTTTAAACTCTTGAAGTTCAGAAGTTGTTTAAAGTAGGAGTTTTCAGTGTAGGATGAAAAAGTTGAATATATGGGAGCTCTTATCAAAATACCTCCCCCTCCTTTAAAAAAAGGGAAAAGAAAATAATAGTTCTGCACCTTTTGTTGTGTAAATGAGTTACTCACAAATTCTCAGCATCAAACATTCAAGGCTGGAAGTAAAAATTCTGCACATTCCTGGAGAAAATTTGATAGCAATGCGTATTTGATCAAATATTTGTTTTATAAGTTTCCAAACATAATCCCCTCATCCCCTTGAGCGGAGTGGGGCTGGCAGTGTTCCATGCACTGCCATAGGTAAGCCACCACAACTATTTGCTCTTTGCCCATAAATAAATTCTCACCTTTCTGGAACAGCTGGTCCTGGCTCCTTGAAGGGCTGTTGGGTTTTGCACAAAATGTGTTGGTGTTTGTTGTGAACTCCCTGGTCACCGTGTGCCGTGACTACTGGGACCAGTTCAGTAGCCTCTGCTGAAAGGGAAATTTTTTGTGCCCAGGGAAGTTTGCTGCTCCCGGTGTTCGTGGGACAGGCTGTGGCAGTGTCGGTAACAGCCAACGCTCTCCTCTTGGGTTATGTGTAACGCGATGGTTTTCCGTGGCAAGGTCTCCAGGCATGAAAAGCTCCATGGAGTCCAGGGGTGGACAACCAAGGGAGCTTATGTCTTCAGTAGAAGTTGATTGGTGGGGTTTTTTGTTTGTTGTTTTGGTTTTGTATTTTTTAAATGCCCTCTGTAATTCTACATATTCTGATGGTATGCACCCCTATTAAGTCCATTTTAGTTGATGCTTCTCAAGTAATGCATCACATATTGCTGGAAGGCAGCTAAATAACTCCAGAAAACATCTGCCTCTACCTTACTTTTCCTGAGACTACTGTAATAAGTCTAAAAATTCATTTAACTGAAGTTTAAGACTTAAAAGATAAGTACTGTTCAGTTGACTAATCAAATAGTCATAAAAGCTCTTTTCTGAACTACAATTACATTTATTCACTTCTGGGTTTGATTTATTTTTTATTTTAATTGTCAGCCCTGCTACACCATGATGCTAATAGAAATGTTATTGCAGCCAATATGGGCTAAAATGATGTCTGATGATTATTAATGAGAGCAATAAGAAGGTATCTTCATATAAAGTCAGCATTAAAGGAGTAATTCATTTTACCTGATATAATTGGATTGTAGCATTTAAGTAGCCTGGGACTTCCTCTTAATTGTGATTAGTTGTAGCTTCTTCCTTTTAGTACAGTATTTAACTCTTCCTCCACTATTACTTTTGTTTCTTTTACAAAGTAATTAAACATGAATTGCTTTGTGCCTTTTAATAAATATATGCAAGGATTTAGTAGCTGTTAAATGGAATAACTGCCAGCTAGAAATACTTCAGCACAGTACCCCCAGCTGGAGGTATGAAGCTGTCAACTCACTACACCATTTTATGTGGCACGTTGTTGTACAAATACATCGGCAGTTGCTTTGGTTGTGAGAATCACAGGAAGTGTCTGTGTGGGGACGGAGTGTAAAGCAGAATTCTAAGAGAATTGAATGAAAGGGAGGGTGATTATCATTTTTATTTCACCAAGGGATAAGCAGAATCCACAAAGACTCGCCTAGAACTGTGGCAGCCAAATGAGCTGGTCTGAAACGTTAGTGTGCTGAGCCCTGAGCCCCTGCATTCTCCTCCTCCACAGAGGATTTGGGGTGACAGCATGGTATGTTCCTGGAGATCAGTCTTGTTCTCCAACACTGCGCTGTTGTGCTGCCTCAGAGAAATGAACTGGTCTAGGTGAACTCAGCCCAGCTGTTCACCGCCCGGTTGCTGGTGGATAAATTCAATTTGAAGATTCAGCCCTTTTTAAAACCCCTGAATTTATTTTGCCCCCGCAGACACATTGAGCGTACATCTGTAGTACTCCAGGCCAGCAGGTTTTAAGGATTTGGAACAAAACCTTGTTTCACCCTTCTATTAATTTAACTAGGTTTTGAAGCGTTCTGATGATTCAGAATTTAAAAGGACGGTCACCTGGGAGCTGCATTATAAAAGTTAGCCCGTGTTTTTGGCACTGCTGTAAGAAATGAGCATCTCTCAGGACAAGGCTAATGCTGATGATACACAGGAGGGCTCTCCGAGGACAAGTTAGAACACTTCATCCCTTACTGGGAGATGCACATATTTCTTACTTAGGCCTGCTGGTGCACCTGGACAGACTCTCAGTCTGGCTGCTGCTGGTAGCTCCCAGCTAATATACATTGATTTACTTTTACTTGGAGTACATGAGGATAGATAAGAATCTGCTGATTGGTCTTCCATGTTCTCTGCTGCACAGTGCTGTCAGGACAGCTGAGCATCTGGAGCGTATGTAATTCCTTTCTCTTTTGCAACCTCTGTGCTATTTCCCCATGTTAATAAGATGTAATTTTAAAACATTTGGGTACATTTTCACACGCATTACTTTGTCTTCTGTGCAGATCTGCTGAGCAGATCTCCCTGCCCGTGAGCCTCTAGGGAGGAAAAACTGATGGTCAGGTTGAAATTATGTAGATGTTTGTTTGGTTTTTATGTGGATAGAGGTCCAGTAGAGATTGTTGAAACTGTGGAAATTTATTTACGCTTGAGAACCAAAGGAAGGCTTCAGCTTTGGTTTCCTGAGGCCACTCAGATTCTTCCACTCACATCTTTATGAAAATATATCTGCACCAAACCAAGATGCACTGTGATTTCCAAGCCACGTGAGTCACTTGTGGTTAGGATTAGGCTCTTTCCATTTTCTCTTGAAAGGCAGATCGCATTGGAAAGTCACGGTGCGTTTTCTTTTGGTTGGTTTCTCTGACCACAAATTGATATAATATGTGAAAAGATTTGAAATATCAACCCAATTTGTGTATTGGCAGCATTGGAAAATTTCAAGAGTTCCTGACTAAGATACACAAGGAAAGAATGGATAGTCTTAAAACCCAACCTGTGTGGTCCTCAAAGTTGAAATTGGTAATTGATGAAAATTCATGTTTGCAGAGTACCTGATGGGTCCGTTAAAAATTTTGGATACCCCGTGATAACAGTCTGTGCAAAATTTGGAGTGGATTTGTCCTCCATGTTCACACGGCTATTTCAGAACAGCTAGAAAAGAACTTGTATGATGATGATCATAGAATATCCTGAGATGAAAGGGGGGAACCCTGAGGATCAAAATACACAAAATGGATTGATTAAAGATGGAAGAATGGATTTCTAAGCCCTCAATTGAGACTAATTTGGGTTCTGGTGAACTGTGAAGAGGCTCACCTTGTAGAAGCAGCGCTGTGTGTCCTGCACAGGGGACGGTTCTCTTGAAAATAATGGGAAAAATCCAAATATGGAGCAGTTAGTTTTAGAAGTGAAAAGTTGTGAAGCTTAAAAATAAGCAATGTGGATGATTAAGAACAAATGCCTAGCTAGCGTACAGGTGGAAGTCCTTGGAACAGATTTATATTTTTATATATATATATATATATTTTTTTTTTTTTAAGTCTACGTATTCTAGATGCCCTGTGTTTTTGGGGGGACATTTTGACACTTAAGCCTTCATCTCTTGATCCTCAGAGCACACTTGTGACATTAGAAAGTCAATTCCTGCTCATCTTGGTGTGTGTTACTTTATGCTGTCATTAAGCTTGTGTTTTCAAATGCATTTCCTGCATCGGGTTATGGCTTTAGGCAGCTTTGGTGGATTTCTGTCCCTGGGAAACCAAGCAAACTTTTGCCATTGATTTAAGGGGCAGGGTTTCATGAGCAGCTGCAGCTCCACGCTAAGTCAGTTAAGGCTGCAAGCTTTCACTGCCTCTGAAATGAAAACCTGTGTTGTCTCAAATTAGGTACCTACTAGGACAAAAAAACCAAACCAGTTTTACGAAAATGTTAGGTGTAAGTGTTCCCTTCCAGGATACTTCTGTTCTCTGAGTGAGGACATGTAAAAATGGGGTTTTTTTGCTATCCACAGAAATCCAACTCTTTCAAAAAAGAGCAGTTCTGCTATTTTCAAAAGCATTAAAAAAAAAAATTATTCACCTTGTATTTCTTAAACCAACTAAGTAGCAAGTAGATTGTGACTTCTCAAGCTGTTTTAAATACACGCCACAGAATTCTCTCTAACCCCTAATCTGAGTACAAGAATCTCTCATTTTTCCGGTGACCCATTCGCAGACCCTGCGTAATAAATGTTAACATAGGTGGGACTTTGCATCATCAGAGAAAACATGCTCCATGAAATATCACATGTATAAAATATATATAATCTTCATCAGAATATGACTGTGTGTTTTGTCCCTTTCTGCCTTGTATTTTGTCAGGCATACATTGTGTATTAATGTAATGCTTAAAAAAAATAATAGATCATTTCTGGTTCATTTAGCCGTGCATATGTTATCTCATTTTACAAAGCATATGCATGCCTTTTAATCTGCTATTAATATTTTCTTCAACTTTGCCCCCTCTCAGCTTCACCCTGGCAGTAGGCGAGGGAGGCTTTTTTATCCTGCTCCAATTCTGGGTGTTTTCATCTTTAATTGTAGGTCAGGGAATGGGGACCTCTCCGGCACTTTTGTTTTCCCCGGCTATGTAAATGGGAGCGTGCCGGCTGCGCTGGTGGGACCTTCTTTCCCTTCAGGGTTACTTATGCAGCAGATGCATTGCCAATCCTCTTATTGTACCGATATTGATCCCACCTCCCCATAATGGACTGTAACAACAACTCTATTATTCGCAGGTACCCCATTGGCTGAGGATAATATGAAATTAGCTGGCGTGCATCGGGCCTGTCAGTATCGATTTCCCTACCCAGATTACTTGTTACAAAAGAATAGAGCTGTCTGCACCGTAATTGAACAAGTTAACTCCTTGTCTCATAAAACGTAAGCCCATATTGATTGCCTACTGTAGTATGCAGAAGGAGGAAAGTTATAATGGTATTTAATCGCCGTGGTGCTGTGAGGCCTTTTTTTTTTTTTTTT
>VXBJ01003935.1:106989-111989 GCA_013400055.1 Nycticryphes semicollaris
TTTTGGCAAACCAAGTGACAGCTGCTGAGAAAAGGCTCGAGGCTTCCTTGCAAGCAGAGAAACCAGCGGGATTTCCACGAGTGATACATAGTGAGGGGCCACGGTGAATAAAGAGAGCTGCTCACTGCTGTCACCTCGCTCACAGCGCTTCTGCTACTGCTAAACACAGTCATTTTTATTTTAATTGCTTTGTGAATGAATGGCAGGGAACACTCGAGTGTGTGTTGGTTGCTTTCCTTAAGCCCTGCTGTGTCTTTTCAAAACTTGTGGTTTAGGGATGCCCTCCTCTAAGGCATGAAGAAATACAGCTGAAAATGTTTCATGAGCATGGAAGGTCCCCATTGCACAATCAGGCCAGTTGCGAGAGGAAGTTTTGTGCAGTTTTGGGCCCTTTACCGCAAAAAAAAAAAGACATTGAGGTGCTGGAGTCGCTCCAAAGAAGGGCAACGGAGCCAGTGAGGAGTCTGGAGAAGGAGGAGAAGGGGCTAAAGAGGGAGGAGAAAGGGCTGAAGAACTTGAGAGGCTGAGGGAGCTGGGGGTGTTAAGGCTGGAGGAGGCTGAGGGGAGACCTTCTTGCTCTCTACAACTCCCTGAAAGGAGGGTGTAGAGAGGCAAGGGTTGGTCTCTTCTCCCAAGTCACAGGTGATGGGACAAGAGGAAATGGCCTCAAGTTGCACCAGGGGAGGTTCATATTAGAGATCAGGAACAATTTTTACACGGAAAGGGTTATCAAGCCTTGGAATGGGCTGCCCAGGAAAGGTGTTGAGGTACCATCCCTGGAGGTATTCAGAAGATGGGTTGACATAGTGCTTGGGGTTTTTTTATCAGAGTTAGGTTGACAGTTAGACTAGATGATCTTTAAAGGTCCCTTCCAACCCAGACAATTCTATGCTTCTGTGAAGGGGATGGCATGTGGTGTTTTGGGGAACCACTGGGCATCTCCTTCCCTCCCACCAGGGTGAAGGCAGCCCACTGGAAGGGCAGCACCAGTGCCCAGCTCAGCTCTCTGTGCCACTGCTGGTCATCTGGGTTTGCAACAGCAGCCGCCTGTGCGCAGTGACATTTTAAAAAAAGCAAATTACGGCATGTCTCCCAAGTGCATGTTTCATTAACACCCAGTGTCATTTACAGCGCAGCTGGAGAGCAAGTGACAGGAGCCCAGCATGCAGGGAGGAAGGGGTGGACTCTCCCAGAGGGGACCATAGGGTCAATAGGGTCCTGCAGCACTTTGTGGAGGCTCTGGCCATGGTGTTCCAGAGGTGGGCAAAGGTCTTGGAAAAGATGCTTTGTTTCCAGGGCCTGACTAGTTCTTCTGCAAGATTTTTCCTGTGCCGTTGCTTTGGTTGGTTTGTCTTCAGCAGTTTGTTTGTAGTTTCCCGCTCAAACTCACCTCTCCACATGTGGAGAGCTTTCTGCTCTTCTGGTTTTTGTTGCTGTTTCCATTCCCTTGAGTTCAGTTCTCAATTTGGTTTTTGTTTTTGTTTTGTTTTGTTTTCCAGAGTTGCAACAAGAACTAAGTACAATATCCAAGTGCAATACCTACACATATTATGCACCTTTTCTTTTTACAATGGTATTATATTCTTCCTCCCTTCTTTAACCAGCCAAATTTGACAATTTGTCCTTGTCATGGCTCTCATAAACCTCTAAAAGCTGCTGTAATTGGTTTGGCGGTTGCTTTTCCAATAAATTCAAGGGAAGCAGCGGTTTGTCTTCACCTGCTTTCTGTTCCATCCTGCTTTCCCATCACCTCGATTGGTAGATTTTTCAGAAGCGCCACGAAAGTTCCCCTCCCTTTCCAACCTTAATTTTCATGATGTGGGAGTTATTAGACAGTATTTAATAGCGATACAGAAGTGTGAATAAAAGCACTAGATTTGCTGGGATTAATTGCATTTCGCTTTTTCTCAAGCAGTAAGGGATTGAGACCAGATGATTCTGTTTTCCAGAAGAACCGTGCAAGGCTGGAGAAGGGATCACAGAAACGGGAGAGATGGAAGGATAAGTGATGTAAGGCTCAGGGGGAGGGAGGAGTTGCTCCAGGTCACCGAGTGGGGTGGGATGCATCGATACAGACCTGCAGGGACTCCCCACAGAGCCTTGAGGAAAAGAATCCAGATAAATAGTGCTTAGAAGCTTGGTGCCCATTGCAGAAGCAAAGCACAGCACAGAGTCTATGCTGTTCCTGCAGAAAGCACGGAGTGTCACCAGAATGACCGAGGTGAAGGAAATACGCTGGTTTTTGTCTGGATTATGATTCAGCATGACATGTGAAGCCACAGTTTTGCCTGCAGGTATTATTAATGTTATCCAAAATTTCTGTGTCAAAATATTTTAAGAAAATTTACGGACTTATTTATGTTCTCAAGTGTATTAAAGGAAAAGGACGTATACTAGTCTAGAATGCTTTTCAATATGCATTTTTTAATGCCCTCCTGGTTTCATTGCCTTAAAACTAGACTCTGTGGATGGAATGTATAACTTGATCCGACCACACTGATGGTCTGCATGGGGATGGTAGTACTTGCCAGTGGAGATGGTGCTTTCCTACATCCGTTTCCATGAGCCTCTGGAAGTAAAAAAGTGAATGAGTCCCTGTTTTCTGTGTCTGTCTGACCATCCACACTGAAGGAAATGAGGATGGAAACCACTGCCCAATTGCCATGGCTACCTATAGCAGGGCTGTAACGGGCTGTATTGCAGATGAGATAACGGAGACTAAATGAGGAGAAAGAGGAAGAAGGAAAGAAGGGAAGTCATCTGTTACTCTTTTCCACTCTTCACAGCTGAAAGGAAGCTGCTGCTCCAGGACAGAAGCTCTGTGTTTGCTCAGGATTTTATGAAAATCCTAAGCTGGAGCGTTGCAGGGGAGGTGGGAACGACACAGGGAGTTGCCAGTCTCTGCTGTGTGCCAGCCTTGCACGCTAAGAAGCTGGAGGCAAATTTCTATGGCAGCTTTTAACTTGGGGTTGGGTTGAAAAATCAGATTGACAAGAAATTTCAAATATACTGCTGTTCCCCAGTGACTGCAACAAACGCAGCTTTCATTCCTTCCTATTCCTAAAATTTAAAAGAGTATCAATCAAATGGTACCAGGGATTCCCACTGTGACAGACTCTTCCAGATTCCATATACAGTCTACCGTGGTGGACAACGAGAAATGCTAGTGATTGCTTTGATAATTATCTCAATGCCTTTCTCTAGATCAAATATCTTTCCCAGAGAGCACTTTTGTCTTTCTATTTGTCTGGTTAAATTTCTTTAGAGAAAATTGCTGAATATGGGTCTGCTCGGTTTAAGGTCAAGGTCTCACGTTCCCAACTGTTAGGATGTGGCTGTGAAATAGTCCATTCTGTGGAAGCAGATGCATCTTTTCAGGGTCCTGGGTATTCATGGAACAAGGTCTGCTGGGACAATGTGTATTACAAATGTGGCTGAATAGAAACTGTGTGAGCATGCGAATGTGTGGGTTCTTTTCAGCTTATTTATTAAGATTCATGATTTCTTGGACTCACCTCACCAGAAGCCCCACCTTCCATTCTCTTCCATATGCCTCTCCTACAGGGAAAATGGTTCTAACAGAAATAAGCAAGAAGTTCAGAGAGTCCATGCTTTCACAGTGTTAGACATTTTTGCTTCCTGCCCAGACAATGTGGACACTTATCTCTTGCAGTAGCTGCTGCAGCGATTACCAGAATGGGATCCAGGTGATGGCTGGAACCACTTGGTGCTACTACAGTACAAATAATAAATAACAATAAATGGGGAAAAATCATTGAGGCTAGGACATGACCTTAGCACAACTTAATAAATAATGCATATGCAATCTGCCAATCAAAGGAAAAAATCCTGGCACAGTATTGCAAGTATTTATTTGGGCTGCAGACTAAATACACTGGGTGCTGGCTTTGCTCATGCTCCTTTTAGACACATGCAACTCCGTTGCCCGAATTGCAATTGCACCAGAGTAAGGAAGAGCGTGAGGAAGCTTTACAAACTGGGATTTTTTTCATTGTCTCTGTTAATGTGAAGTGTGAATGTATGCAAATGGCTAGCGCTGTGTACGTAGAAAAGACCTGAAGTAAGATGGTACTGTGAAAAAAAAAAAAAAAAGAAAGAAAGAAAAGGAGTTATTTCATATTACCCCAAAGTAATATATTTTTTTTATTTTTTCTGTTCCTGAACCTCGTTTGTTTATTTTATTACAGTCCATTACAATTTTACGTACTGATGTTTCTGTCCATAAGAACTGGTAAACATAAAGCTTTCTGGAGGGTCTCTCACAGCAAGAGGGCTCTGGAATCCCCCTGGTGACCTGGCAGCACCAGGTGGTGGTGGATGTGGTACAGCTTCCGTGGATGGGTCCATAACCTGGGGAGCTCTGTGCTGCTCGGAGAGAAGCAGCAAAGCTGCGGAGCACAGCTCAGGCTTGTTATGCTGCGATAATGTTTCTGATGCCATAAACATGCTGGACCTGGTGGGCATTGAACAAGCTGATGCCAGAGATGTTTTTCAGAGGCAACAGAGCCAGGGCAAGGGTTTTCACAACCCAAAGCAGCTAAATCTCACCTGCTTTCCTCCTGCAGAAGCTGCCCAAGTAAGGTTGGGAGTCCATGTTACTGTGTACTTGTTTTGGCCCACAAGGTAGAGACTGGAGTATTTTCAGACTGCTCTGAGGACTAATTGTTACTGTAAAATGAATTGAATGACTTAACTTTGTTATGATTCAGAATACTTTTCTTCCCTGAGAAGTCAGATGCTGTACATGATCCAAGCTTCTGCTGTCTCCAGTCGTACCACCTGACTTGCTGCTTTTGGTAGACTTCATTTCTACTGAAGTAATTTAAATTGCAGTATTCTCTCCAGCCAGTTTTTTTGTGATTTTTCTCCTACAGCGTGCAATAACCATACTGCCTACCTGTGTATTCCTAAGTATCTTTGTTCTCTGTAAAACTTTCTTCTTTTTTTTTTTCCTGGAATACAAGTATAACCTCAATTAT